>BCLX01000002.1:1139352-1329642 GCA_001602355.1 Yarrowia sp. JCM 30695
CAGTCCCTGAACTGAATAGACAGTCCCTGAACTGAATAGACAGTCCCTGAACTGAATAGACAGTCCCTGAACTGAATAGACAGTCCCTGAACTGACAGTAGACCAAAGCCGTCTTAGAAGCATCGACGAGTAATAAGCTACAATGGACATTTCAACAGCCTCATATTGTTCACTCAGATCTCTTTAAAGGACACTGGGAAATAGCTAGACATGATAATCGAATGTGATCCACCAGCAAACCAAATCAGAAACGTTTCATCAATTATCCAGCAACAACGCCCACACATCCTGTCGCGTGATTAAACAGATCAGAAGTGTCGACATCTAATCTCTGATAAGACATCCACCACATCAATCACTGAGAGATCAAAAACCATAGACAAATCCATTCATCAAGAAGATCAACGAAATGATCCAAATCAACCACTCGATTCGTTTGTTGCCACTGTATCTTCTCACTCGATCATGTCGTCTCATCACCACGATGATGTCATACCACTCGTTTCATGTCGAATATCCAAAGTAGTAAGTCGAAGCATGTCTAGCTGTTGTGTTTGTGTCATGTCACCCATTTCATCTGTGTCCATGTCATCCTTCATGCTCCTCTTCTCCTCTTAATCCACCATATCACCACTCTCATCATACTCACCTATTCCTCAACTGCTGGAAGATGCTATTCAAAACACTTGCGTCGGACATGATGTGTCTGTGTTAGCACGAACAAATAATATCACTTTCCCCGCCTCATACTCACTCCTGGTGGCCCTGTATTTGCCACAATTCACCCGTGGTCTGTCTCGTCGCTAGTGCGTGTGTTGTATACTGGAGCAAGTTTAATTGTGGGGATGATAGTGGTGCAGGAGGTGAGGGTGATGAAGTAATTGAAAATAATTGAACTAAATCGGAAGAAATGTGATAAAATTAGAGATGACTAATAACAACTAGCTATATATTACCAGGTTTTTACATTTCTTTCTAACGTCCTTCTCTTTACCATATCACCAAGCCCCTCCTCATCACATCTCGTTATCAAGACCCAATGCGAGTTGTCCTCATGACCCTAATCCACCAGTGGGACAAGACCCGATTACTCAGCCACCTTAAAAGTCGTCCCACTGGTGCCGCACATGGAGAGGTGGATGAAAACGAAGTGTATGACAAAACAAGACACAATAGTGAGTGTAGTGGCTTGTAATATATAAAAATGGAGCTGTAGGTGGGGCAAACACATCTATGCTATTAATGTGTCATTTGGATATGCACAGGACTAGGTAGGACTTTTACTTGATCTAAGCACTTGGAAGCCACTATGTGATACCAAAACTTACATGAAGCTGTTAGATAAGCTCACTAGAAGGCTCGAAAGTCTTCATTTAGCACTCTTCTCATACAAAATCACCCAGAATGATGTGTAGTTGTGTTCTGAAGTGCATGATTAGTAAGTGATATGTGACCTTCAATTTTGAAGATATAACATCAGGGAGTTTTCCAACTTAATGAAGAGCCTCATAAAAATGGCCTGACTACTCTCTTACTCTCTCCTAATGCAATTGCATTTTTCCTGATGACTCTCAAGTCTCCCTCTCATGCTTACTCATCACCTCACACATATATGTGAAGTACCTTCTCTCAGGTGCCCAGATAGTCACCATCTGTCACTGAGTCACTCGCTAAACGCTCTAATTCAAATACGACAACTGTCTTACACCTATCTTCACCTGTCTTCATCTGTCAAGTCTTATCAGATCCACGGAGGACAGGCAGTGGTATCAAACGTGAGACAGAGAAGGGAGGAAAAGGGCGTGTTCTTCGAGGAATAAAACACCCGCATCTTCTGCCCTCCACCTGTGCAAAAACATCTATATACCCCGATTCTACAAGCAATTGCTTGTTACGCTTCTGGCACTATAACACCTCAAGCCTTCGGCCTGGAAGCTGACAGTTTCAAGTTTTTCCGACCCGAACTTGTACTTTTATTATCTCATTGTCTTTTCGCGTCTACGCTCGCTAACAGCGTCCGGTCTCCGAAGCTATTTTAGAGGATGAGATAGATGCGGAGATTGATATGAATGTCGGTGTTTACAGAAACCCGTGTCCGTGTACCATGTCTCAGGAACGATGGTGATAAGAAGCACGTGTAAGAAGAGGAATGAGGACAAAGATGTGCAAGGAGTCCAATGACCAATCAACTAGATCCGTCTCTTAGCCTCATTAGTAATTGACTCGGTGGTGATCTATTACCGAGGTGTTATAGTCTCATGGCTAGCAGTAGTCTCATTACTAATGGACCACCGGATGTTGAGAAGTAGCAGCGGTGATGTGTGTAAAGCCGATCACGTGAGTATAAGCAATCACGTGAATACAACCAATCACATGACTACAACCAATCACATGACTACAAACAAGCCACATGACACTTTCTCTCTTGTCTGGGCTGCTCAATACCACCTCCACCTAATGTCTTGGTCCTGTGGGGTAGACAGTTAGTGGGCAAGCTGACATTGACAGAATATTCACAGTGCGACGTTACTATAGACTAAGGTGGAAATGATATGCCGAGGCTGATCTTCCAAAGAGGGGCTAGGGCGGAGTGTTAGAGTGTCTATCATACTATCATGGTGTTTGGACAGACCCTCATTGGGATATGAAACAATACCGAGGTTCAAGGTGAAACCAATGAGAAAAAGCTAGGTGGTCTACGGTGGTGCCTCAATGGGAGGAAATCGCAGTCATTGTGCTGAAAGGGGACTGTAAATCGTTATTGTGGCATTCAAAACTCGCCCTCCATTTTTCATCATTTTCGGCTGCTTTTCCGACTTTTTCTTTTTAATCAATGCACCCCATAGAAAAGACGTCATCGCAGGATGCAAGTGTGGATTGAGGGCAATTATCTTGGCGTGTGGGGTTGAAGTAGTCCGTTGTGGGGTCTGTTTGCAGTTTCTGTGTTATTTTCAATTTCTTTTCATTTTTGTTTCATTTTTGTTCTGATTTTCCTTCAATAAATACGCCAATAATTACCCCTTTAATCGTAATAAAATCCCCTCTCACAACAGCAGCCCCTCGTGCTTAACGACATTTTGGGTGGCTTTCGTTGGGGAAGATAGAGTTGGAGCAAGGTTTGGCTGATGCAACTTTTCTGTTCAACTGCCGACTTTCAAGCTCAGACTTGGAGCAGACTTGAACTCAGACTTGTCATTAAGCACTGTTTGGGAAGGATGTATACAGACGAGAGCGTACCACGAGGCTGACTAATACGAGCCTCCCGATGACTGTATACGCTGTTACGACACTCATCCTTGACCTAATATGCCTTCTAGGTCACTCAGGAGCATCAGAATACTTTTTTCCCCCATTTTTCCCACAATTCTTCCACATCCTCAAATTCTCCCACAACTGGCGACCACCTCCTATTTAGTAGACTGGGATAAACTCAGATGCCGATCGTTGGACACGCAACCAACGGTGGAGAAGCCCAATAGACTTGGGAATAGAATTTCAGCAACCTATTGGCAGATAGGGTGATTCCGAGTCTGAGGTCTGAGTACGAGTACCGGTAGCGGGTATGGACAGGTTCGGGTATGGATTCTTGTGCTAGCTACTGTAAGATACTCCACACTAAAGCAGCTCTCATCTGCTTGTACACAACCACATTATGTCCTATCATTCTATCCACCTGCAGGGACGTTTCCCCTTGACCATTATCAGATGCTTGGCAAAGTTGCACGGGTCATCGGACTTTTTGGCCATCTCCGATCCGCTCGTACCAATCGTCGTATGAAAAACTACCTTCTCTAGGTACCCGCTATCGCACATAAGACTACGCCCGAATGCGGCTAATGGTCTAAGTCGCCTTTTTTTTTGAGCCCCTCAAACCCTCAAACTGCACTCGCATTTACGTTTGTCTCCAGGTTGCCGTTTGTGCCCCTGTGGACCAGCATTAGATTTGAAAAGGGCAAACAAACTCAGCAGCAGTTCATTTCCCGGTCTCCGGAAACTAAATCCGAAATATGGGGTATGAACGGGTGGTAGAGCAGCTCGTGGACAAGAGCCAGCGACTTGGCCGAGTTCTCAAAGCGTCCTGGAACCTCCACGACGCTGCGCAACCCAGAGAGACCCGCCAACTGTAACCAAACGGGTGATAAAGTGCATACATTCACGGCTGAGGCCCTGATCAGATGCTTAAGCCGTGAAACTAAAAGAGACGGTATACAGCATAGGCAGCTTCTATTATCGTGATGAGGTGGTGTGAGTGAAGCGTTAGAAGAAAAGAGCTGAACACTACCACTTTCGCACCCCCCACAACACGTCACAGGACCGGTTAGGCTGCTTTCAAGCCTCGCTCACCCAGAAATACTAGTTCGGCGTTCATTAATCGCCGACGCCGGGTCGTGATAAGGGCCATTAGGTTAACATTTGACACCAAAGACTGAAAAGACGGCTCTGAGATGTTGTGATGGTGGAAACTTGAGGACGCCAGAAGTAGGTGAAATTGACGGAATTCGGCCCCCGAAAGCCTTGGAACGCGTCCCCAGGGCCAAGATACCCCCGTTACCACTTTTAACCCTCCCAATCACCTCTCCAGAGCCCTCAACTCGCCCCTCTCCTTTGCCACGCCTAACTTTGTCCAAACTCTCGCAGTTTATAAAAAGCGGTTCAGCCCCCGATTGTACCATTTTGTAGAAAGGCAAGATCAGATCAGCCGCTATATACCGTCGCTCGTCCCCTGAACCCGTCTGCAAGCGCCATGGATCTCGAAAAACAACACTACGACGAGTCCTCCGGGCAGTCTGAAGCCAACGACATCATGAACGAACACTCTGGAGACGAACAGAAACAGGCCCAGCCCCAGGTCTTCCAGCGCGACGACCACGAGGCCGTGGCTTCGCTAGGACCCGTGGAAACCCGCGGTTCGGGCATGTCCCAGGAAGAGGTGCTCTCCCAGATCCTCTCGCACCCCCGACACAGAGCCACAAACACGCCCCTGCCACCAATGGGCAACGGCAAGGACTACCCGCCGCTGCTGCCGCCCCGAGACGCCTACCTCGTGGGCTTTGAGGGTCCGGACGACCCGCTGCATCCCTTCAACTGGCCGCTGCGCAAGAAGCTCATGATCTCGTGCGTGCTGGGCTTTGCAACCTTTGTGGTCACGTGGGGCTCTGCCGTCTTTGCGCCGGCCTCTCCGCACATTGCCAAGCAGTACGGCGTCATCCAGGAGGTGACTACTCTGGGTATCTCGCTGTACGTCTTTGGCTTTGCTACCGGCCCCATTGTGTGGGCACCTCTGTCCGAGCTGTTTGGTCGAAAGCTGCCCATCTGCATTTCCGGCTTCCTGATCATGTGCTTCACGTTCGGAGTCGCGGCCGCCAAGGACCTCCAGACCATCATGCTGTGCCGATTCTTTGCATCTTGTACCGGCTCTGCTCCCCTGGTGGTGGTCGCTGCTGCGTTTGCCGACATTTACAACAACAAGCAGCGAGGAATCGCGGTGCTCATGTTTGCGTCGGTGGTCTTCATCGGCCCCATCATCGCACCTATCGTCGGAGGCTTCATTTCCGAGTCCTTCCTCGGCTGGAGATGGACCATGTACATCACCGGAATCATGGCTGCCCTGTCTGCCCTCCTGGCCATCGTCTTCTACCAGGAGTCGTACCACCCCATGCTGCTGACCGGCCGAGCCAAGGAGCTGCGAGAGAGAACCGGAAACTGGGGCATCTACGCCTCCCAGGAGGTCATGGAGCTGGACATCAACGCCATCATCTCCCAGAACCTCGTGCGACCCATCAAGATGCTCTTCACCGAGCCCATTCTGCTGCTCATCACCATCTACACCTCCTTCATCTACGGCATTCTGTACCTCTTCCTGGAGGCCTACCCCATTGTGTTCATTGAGGGCTACAAGATGTCTGCCACTGTCGGCGAACTGCCCTACCTGGGCGTTCTCGTGGGCTTCATCTTCTCCTGTCTCTTTGGCTGCTTCATCTTCGAGCCTCGGTACATTGCTGCTGTCGAGAAGAACGGAGGCAAGCCTGTGCCTGAGGCCCGTCTCATCTTCATGATGTCCGGAGCAATCACCTTCCCCATTGGAATCTTCTGGTTCACCTGGTCCGGAAACTACCACGAGCACGTGCACTGGGCCGTTCCTACCGTGTCTGGACTCTTTTCCGGCTACGGTCTCATGTCCATCTTCGTCGCTGCTCTCAACTACATTGTGGACTCGTACCTCATTGTGGCTGCCTCTGCGCTGGCTGCCAACACCTTCATGCGATCCGTCTTCGCAGGAGTCTTCCCTCTTTTCGCAGGATACATGTTCCACGCCATGCACGTCAACTGGGCCGGTCTGCTGATCGGTCTGGTGGCCTGTGCCCTGGCTCCCGTTCCCTTCCTCTTCTACATCTACGGCCAGCGAATCCGACGATCGTCCAAGTACGCCTTCGATCTGTCCTAGTGATGCAGCCATACCCAAAATAACAAAATCCGTGGCGGCTTTAATATCCCCTCCCCTCCACTAGCAATAATAGACTTAATGTGATACATTTGATTGAGCAATTGTAGTAGTGACACATCTAATTTGTAAGTGAGTAAATGTGTAGAAAAGCAATAACTCAACGACACCTATAGATCACACGATTACGCACCAGTGACGTCATTTATTATTTTGTGGCGTGTTTATCCGTCGCGTGAGACATGAGTTAGATTACCTAATGGGGTTAGCGGGTGGAGGTGTAGAGGGGTGGGGAGGAGAAATCCGGGGGTGTAAGTGGTACAGATGGTATGCTGGGGATGTGGCGATTACAATGGTACCCTTAAAATTGTTCTAGCGTCATTATTAGTGAAGTAGTTGTATTACATAATACAGGGTGAGTACCAAAAGCAATGGGAAGGGGCAAATGAAGGGCTCTGACTGAGATTTTTCATCAGGGACTTCAAAGTTGATGGGTTAGTACAATCCCGAGTTGGATGAACCAATTGTTGTGTCTTTGGAGTGTTTCCTCGTGGAGATAAAAGATGTCTGGATTACGTAATGATGGCGAATGAATAGAGGCAGCTGTGTAGACGAATAAGAGAGATAGAAAGGTGAGAAGTTAACCATTAGATAGAGACGCATTTGAAGTATACAGAAGTATTTCTTTCAGTCATCTATTTTCTTTCCACTGAGTTACAATACAACGTAATCATAGGCTATCCTTGAGAAAGAAGAGGTATATATCCAGATAGTAACAACAGATGTCTGTCAATCGACCACCTGGTTTTTAAAACAAGACAAACTAAATCACCAATTTTTTTACCAATAGTCGTATAACTACACCACCCTATCAATTTCTCAGTATTAATCTATATTAGTGTATATGCATATTTATAAATAATTAGCCCCTCTACCAACTGAAAGACTCCTCAAAGTAGTCCACCCGACCCTTGCACTTGTCCATGTTATTTGTGACGGCGCTTCTGACGTCGTCGTTCATGGCTGGAGCAGCACAGATGGTCACCGAGCACGTGCCTCGACACTCCTCAAAGTACTTGCTCAACAAAGCGTTCATATCTGGTCTTCGTCCGTAGGTGGTGCCCATAGTCTGGGGTCTGGGGTTCTCTTCACAGTAGTAGTCGAGAATGGTGGACTTTCTGTCGGGCAAGGCGTCAAAGTAGCCCTTGGTGTAGTTGGCGTTGAGCAGGGTATCTGACGAGCCGGTTCTGTAGTGTTTGTCACCCAGAGCAGCAGGACTGGTGTTGGATCTGGACGAAGATCGCATCAGTTTGGGGTGTTTGGGCAGACTGCTTTTCCTGGGAGGCATCATTTCTCGTTCGAAAGGAGACGCAGGCATGATGCTGACCAGGACATCGTCTTTCTGGGGAACAGGAGGAGGACTGTCGGATTCGGGAGGGGTGTTGAAGGTCATTTTCTCCATGTCCTGTCTGTACTGCTTGGAAGTAAAGTACAGCTGGACTTCGACGTTGCCAAACTGCTGCAGAAAGTCTAGCTCTGGCTTGAACCACTGCAGAGCCTCGTCTGTAGGAAGCACCCACACAAAGACGATTTTCTGACGACCCATGACCCGTTCCTGATTGAGACAGGAGACGGCGTAGGCGTAAGCAGCAGTGACTCCAATTCCTCCAGCCATAATGATACAGGTGTCGTATTTATGGACAGGGTGGGAGTTTCCATACGGTCCCTCAACCAGACAGTTGTACTGGACAGTTCCCATTTTCGAGTCGAGAATCGAGTTGTAAATCTCCTTGGTCTTGCCCTCCTTTGCTCGAACCATGAGACTGAGTCGTCCGTCTCTTGTAGCTTGAGGTGATTGATAAACCGTGAACGGATGGTTCTCCCACACTCGCTTGGAGTTGAGCACGTAGAGGTACAGGTGAGCTCCGGGGTACACCTCCCACATTTGCGAGTAGTCGATGGTGATTCGCATGATCTTTTGTTTTTCGTCGGCGATTTGAAAGTCTCCAACAACACAAACGCCAGACCACCAGATTCGAAAGAGTCGCATGAACCGATCGAAAATCCACACAGCTCCAGCAGCGTAGACGTACTCGCACCAGTGGAACATGTCAATGTGGATCCAGACTCCAATGAGGAAGAAGAGAGCTAAGACGATGTGGAGAGCCAGGAAGAGCTCGTACTTCCAGTGTCTGAAGTAGTAAAAGGCCTGGACACAAAGAGCCACACAGCAGACAGTAGCTGCGATTCCCCATTTGAAGTACGGCTGGTCGAGTCCTGCTTCCAGAAAGTTGTAGTTATGGGCACTCATGGCGTAGGCGACGGTGTGAATCAGCGAGTGAAGCACACACATTCGGGCAATCCATCTGTGGAAGACGTTGAACGTGTCGAAACCCCAGCCCGTCATCCACATGAGAATGTTGTTACGGCCGGCGAAAAGGAAGATCCAGGGCACCTGGGTGACTGCCATGCCTCCTGATCGGTTGGCAATACTCTTGATCCAGTTGGCTTGGAGATCTTTAAGGGGAAGGCCTCTAGGAGCAATAGCAAGTCCAATGAAGATGTAGATGATCTCGGCAAAGACGTAGATGAATGTAACAACAAACTGGGCACGTGTGGGAACAGCCATGATACCCATTCGTCGGATTGACAGAGGTACATTGTGCTTTAGGGAGCCCAAAGCAGACATGCTGAAGTGTCTTCTGACCATGTTGGTTTTTTTGCCAGCAAAAAACCGGGCAGTGACATTGTGGGCGTTTTTGGCAATGAAGTTGGACACCACGCCAACGAAGAAGACGATCGCCCAGAACACAGACAGGCCGTACGAGTAGTAGCTCGCAAAGTTGGTGTAGTAGATGGCCTCGTCAATGACATGGTAGTAAGTGGCAAAGGTGTCATTGGGAATCGAGACCGGTCTGTGGACAAGAGGGCCGGATGTGGGGCCTGTGGGAAGCTCATAGGAGGTGTCTTCGAACTCGGAGGCGTTCATCCAGGCGTAAAAGAGATCTGTTTGGGTCAGAAAGTAGCCCTTTTCCTCGCAGTTTTCAATCAATGAACGGTAAGACCAATCCAGCTCCTCGGGAATGGTGTTTCTGTGAACACAGAGCAGCACAGATCCCAGGGCTGGAGGGTAGTGACATCTGGTTCCCAGAATGGAAATATCCCTAGGACTGTGGTTATCGAAAGGCACATAGGCCAGAGCCTCAGTGCAGGCTTCTTGCCAGCGGTAGCCGCGGTCTGTGAGCAGAGGACGAGCGCAGACAGTCGTCAGTAGCAGCAGTAGTATGAGCATGCGGATTCGTGTGGCCTTGAGAGCCCCCTCAGCACACGGCAGACTACATCTTATATCAACCGGGGTGTGAAAAGCGCCCGCGTTTTTTCTTTTTCTTTGTCACAGCGGCTCGACGGCCCTTCCGCCATGTCTGGAAGCTCAGACTACGCCTTTACTGCCGCACTAGAGTTTGCACAGAAGTTGTAGCGCTGCTTGGTAGTGCCAAGGCAACATTAGCCAAGAACATAGCCCATTTGTCAGGGTGAGTAATTGGAGATGAGGGAAGATGAGAAATAACTGACGTCTATTGATAGATCTATGGCCATAAGTTGATAGCGATAGATTCAAGCCATTTGTCGTGCTTACTCGACCACGCGTGCGTTTCATGTTAAGGTCTAACTGTCTTTTTTAGGAGTGCATGTTGCCAGTGGTACATACGACGCGATGACGGTGTATGTAGGGACAAGTAGGGAAGCCTTCGAGTGTCGACTGTCTCTCACTGTCTCGCCTTGTTTTGTCTCGGTTATTAATAGCCCGTAGAACACAGAACTACTGCAATCTATAGCCGTGTAACACGAGAGCACCATACTCTTCGGTATAGACCCCTGCACATACTCTGAGATGGCTACGCGGGAAGCTACAAGGTTGCCGGTTGCAAGGTGGGAGGCCTTGTACTTGTCAACTGTCTGCAAAAGTCTTGAGCTTGCTTTTTCAGTCAAACGGGGTTTCACCTATAAGTGGAGTGTGTGTAGTTGTACTTGTATGATAAATAATTGCAAGAAAGACAGAAATCTGCGTAATCGGCTGATCCCACAGGATGAAACGAAAAGTGACCGCTTGACCCCCAAATATCGCTTAATCCCAGGTTACATACTGTGGTTAAGCTCCCAGACCCTGACGGAGTATAATCCATTTGGTGATCTGTGGAGAATAGGGGGTGAAGTTGTTTGCCTATAAATCGGTTCTGGGCTATGAAAAACGGATTTTATTGATTAACTGAATACTACTAATAGGCTGGTTTTGATAGTCATCCGTTTTCACTCACTTCCACAGTTATCGCGAGTCTTCGTCTATTTTTTTCCATTTTCCATTTTTCATTTCCACTTCCAACCCCCACCGTTGCTGTCTCACCCGTTGCAGCGTCTCAGCGTCCCCCAGGCGTGTCTCACAAATGATAAACATTCGATTTGAAACGCGTCTGTGAAGAGCAGCCATTATCGTGGGATTTGAATGCGGTTCATCGATTTATCATAATATATTAATTAACGTCTAGAAATGACAGAACACTGCCTCATATTCTGACCTGTAACTTAGTCCTTCTTACTGTCAACTTCAGTGGCCTCATTTTCCACCTTTTCGGCTACTTCCTCGGCTGATTTCTTCTCCGTACCCTTCTCGGAAGCCTCTTGTGCGCCAGATGAAACCTCCCGTGTCCCGGAAGGCACCTTAGGGGCGCTTACCGTGGGTCGTTTAGTGTGTCCTAACATGTGGCGAACAATACAAGTTTCAGTCGATCGCATCAGACGTGCATAAGATCAACACAGGTTATGACAGAGGGGGGGTATAAAGTCCAATAGATGATTCTCATTATTTTTTCATATTATTACAATAATTCGTCGTTAATGGCCAGTTTCTAGGAACACCACAGCTAACCGCGCTGGATTATTAATTTTTAGTCGTTTTATCTCTCACTATAGCTAAGACTGATAAAGGTTAGCCTGTTTTTTAGAGCCAAGATAGAATCAGCCGTTTGGCTAGTGGTTACACACTATAAGATGGCTGGTTATGACAGCTGGTAATAAGGGCTATAACTACACAGCCTCTTGGAGTGAGGTATTACCAGAAGTACTCCGCCCACATTTTCGGCCTTCAAGTCTACTTACAAATCAATTCTGTTCTACTTGTGTTAGTACACCTCGTCATCATTACCAACCACAATACGACCTTGTTTTCTTCTTTTCCTTTTCTCTTCTAATCCCTCAACGCCAAGAACCATACTCTCGCTAGCGTACTCAGGCTTGGTCAGGGACGCTTCTGGAAGCAATATCTTGGCAGCAACACGTGAAACAGACACAGGCTGGCGGGGTAGCATTTGACAGACAGGTTATGAGCGGATGGCAGGTCAGAAACGTTAGAAACGACTTATTAATGGTTAGATTTTATATGCAGAGGCTGAAGTGGCAGTGACAGTGACGTCAAAACGACTAATCACCCAGCCTGAGGCAGTGCCATATGCGAAGACTGTAGTCTACCGATAGTACCGATAGTACCGATAGTACCAATAGTACCGATAGTGTACCGATAACCATACCAGGGCTATGGGCTAGTCTATATGCCCTAAACTGGTGGCAGATTAACGTCCAAATATGTCCAGTAGTGAGACTCAATGACGTCCAATAGGTCTAGAACTGATGCCATTGACGTCCAATAGGTATAGTGGCTCAATGAATGATGAGCGCAGCAATTCACTGTTGATCAGAACGATTCGCTACGCTCATCGCTCTGCCACCCCCATATACCCATAATGTCTCAAAAAGTACACCGGAATACCCGATCCAATAAACAGCAACGACAACAACGCCTGTCTAGGCTTCTCAAAGAAACCATAACTAATCAGGAACAATGCGACGGAGCAGAAGATAACCGGCGTCGTCAGAAACGTCTTGTACGGTCTATCCAGTTCGGGTTCTCTGAACCGCAGCACCAGCACCGACGCCACAGTGACAAAGTAAAAGAGGTACGACGAGACGCCGTAGAACATGACAAGCGACTCAAAACCTCCAAAGAAGATGAACACCGCCGCCAGCGTGCATTCCAGCAAAATGCAGTACACGGGGGTGTTTCTGGCGCTCAATTTGGAGAAGAGTTTAGGCAAATGGCCTTCCTGAGCCGAAGCGTAGGCCAAACGTCCTGCCGTAAACGTGGTGGCGTTCAGAGCGCCAAGACACGATAGCGCAATCAGCAGGGAGACGATGATTTCGCCTGCACGGCCCATAACTCGTCCTGCCAGAAGCACAGCCACCGTCTGGGTAGACCGCACCTCCTCCTTGTCCAACACCATGAAATAAGCCAGGTTGACGAGCAGGTAGCAGACGATGACGACGGGCATGGCTGTGTGGATGACTCGAGGCAGGTCTCGGCGGAAGTTTTTCATTTCCGACGTCACGTAGTTGACGTTATCCCAGCCGTCGTAGGCCCAGACGCCTGCAATGAGGGCCACGGCGTAGTTGCCGAGATTCCTGGACGCGCCGTTGAACCAGTTTTCGCTGATTTGCGCGCTTCTAGTGTCCGATTTGGCCACTCCCACGATTCCGACGATGAAAATGAGCAGCAGGAGCCCCAGTTTGAGCACCAAAAAGCCGTTTCCAGCGCGGGTACTGCTCTTGGTGCTGAAACAGTTGAGTCCCGTGACAAACGCAAGGCCTCCTAGAGCTGCCAAGGTGACTGCCCAGAAAGGGGCGAGAGTATCTGTTCCAATACACATTTTGACCACGTATTCGCCAAAGACAAGAGCAATGATAGCCGCACTTCCCGGTTTGAGCACCATGAGGGCCGCCCATGCGAAGAGAAAACCTGCCAGAGGTCCAAACACGTAGTTGAGGTACGCCTGAGACGATCCGTTGAGAGGAATAGTGCTTCCCAATTCGGTATATGAACACGCTCCAGTCCAGGCCAGCACTCCAGCCACTGCCCAGACAATGATAGCCGAGCCAATTGAGCCGGCATTGTGGTCGACAGTGCCAGGGGACGAGAAAATACCCGATCCGACCTGCAGACCCATCACCAGCGCCAAGCAGTTGAAGTACGTGAGCGATTTCTGTTTATCGAGTGCCTGGTGCTGCGGCCCAATGTCCGTGCTCTGCTGCAGCTGGAACGATTCCACCGTGTGGCCGCTTTCTGTGCGTTCATGACGAGGGTCTCTGTCTTCGCCAAAATCGGAACCAATGGGCGAGTCCCAGGGCGACAGATTTCGCGAAGACGAGGGCGAATGAGCCTCGTTGGCGTCCGAATGCGACGACGCCAGCGACGCGAGCTCCAGCGAGTCGCGATCGGGACCCTGGTTGATCTGCGTCCACCGTTGAGAGGGCATGTTGTGGGGGAGTGAAGGGGTGTGGAGAGGTGCTTGTAAGTAGATAGACGGAAGTTAAGTGGTTTGTTGGGAGGAGGGAGAGGAGGTGAATTTGAGGGGGTTGTGGAAGTGGTGGAGATGTGGAAATTAGTGAGTTTTGTTGCTACAGGTTGGGGGATTCCGAATATTCAATAATATCTATATGATGTCATACAAATATATCCAGCTAGGTAGTGTTGTCCTCTCCTCTGCCACACCAATTAGAGTCTACGATTAGATTGATTAGGGTTGAATGGAACATCGTGTGGATAGGTGGTGTGGATGAATAAGGTGAATGAAGGGTTATAGCTATTATACAGTGAGATAGTTCAAATAGGTCCAGTGCCTTCAGTGTTTGCAACCTGATATATTTATCAATTCTAATGAGTCATCTGAGGATTGCAAAGTTGCTACCAAAAAGTGGTTTGATCATAGATGAGGCTGGAGTGGGATGAACGGTATCGTTAGACTCAGAGGAGTGAACAGTATCTACTCTATATCTTTTCAGCTTAGTAATGACGTTCTTGAGGAAGTTATAGTGAGAAGACGTAGGTGGGTACAGTAGCAATAGGAGTCAAAGAGGAGAGAAGGAACGTTTTAGCGCATTCTGATCTGTTAAGGACTCTTCAATGACGAGGGAGTTAGTCTTTTGGGTAGGACTGAGTATGTTTTT
Source organism: Yarrowia sp. JCM 30695 (assembly GCA_001602355.1). Taxonomy (NCBI): domain Eukaryota; kingdom Fungi; phylum Ascomycota; class Dipodascomycetes; order Dipodascales; genus Yarrowia; species Yarrowia sp. JCM 30695. The sequence continues at coordinate 1,153,847 of BCLX01000002.1, forward strand.
TGTTATACTTATTCCATTTACTGAGTATGATGCACTATGGAAAGGTGAGGATAGGTAAAGACCTCATAGAATGTAGAGAATTGCAGGTTTCACCACCATATGATTGTTTCCCCTTACTTTCCATCTCTATATAAGACTCAAAAGTGGAGTTCACTATGAGCCACTGGAGGACTGCCTCAGAACTACACCATTAGAATATGCAATCGAAGACATATAAAGACTGGAGCTTTTGGAGGGCTTTGATTATTGCCGTGTGTTTCTTGTATAGCTCTACACTCAAAAATATTGACTCCACTGACCAACTCTCCTAACCAATAATAGCACAGCTGCTTTCCAAAGACCTTTTCAAAATCCTTTGTCTATTATCTATATCTAGCTATGTGGAGTGTTGACATTCAATGAGTAACTATGGTACACTACAGATCAGTCATTGAGTACTTGTAGTTCATGTTCCACCCACGTCTACCGCAACTCGCCAGTACAATTCGCTTCGCTCATTGTCCTCGCTCGTTACTAGCACATTTAAAAGAACAACTCGCTTCGCTCGTTGTCCTTTCAAATATAAATCCTCTCCACCAACAACTCCCCCACCTCCACTGGCGCCTTGGTCACCACCTTGACCCTATTACCTCCCCTTCCCAGCCACTTTCCGTCATCTTCCGCCTCGGCATCCGTCTTCTGTCTTCCTCTGTCATCCTCAATAGTCACACCACGTGACCACTGTCCCTCGGTCTCGACTCTCACGTCCTGATTGTGCGACTCCCACGCTCCGTGTTCGTCTCCACAGATGGCGTACCAGGTCGCCAGGGGGTCATGCATGTTGATATGGACGTCCGAGCAGTCCACGTTGAGCCGTCGGAAGGTATCAAAGGTCGATTGCAGCCAGACAGACGACCAGACCGTCAGGGGCGAGCCTGCAGCTGCTCGGTCGGAAACGGCAGAAAAGAAGGTCTTCTCGTAGAGATTGTACTCCATGGTGATATCCAGGGGGAAGATGGTCACGGGAACAGGCCGGGGGAGGGTCACGTGGAACTCTTTTCGAGGAGGAAGCGTCACACAGGGCTGTTCGGCGGAAAAGGAGTACACCACAGCAGCAGCTAGGGGGTCAGAGTAGCAGTTGAATTCCGCTCGTGGAGTCACGTTTCCGGGAACTTTGAGCGCTCCTCCCATGTGCACAATCTCCTTGACACGTGAGAACGTCTCTGGATCAATCTGGGCAGCTCTGGCAATGTTCATGAGCGGACCAATAGCCGCAATGGTGACACTCTTGTCAGGCTCCTGTCTGAGGATATCCAGCATCACTTCGTACGAAGGTTTCTCGTTGAACGTGTAGCCAGGGCCGTTCTTGTCGGTGGACGAGAATTCAGGCATCTTTTTGTGCACGTTTCCGAGTCCATCGTCTCCATGGAAATACGTAGCGTCCAATCGAGTGCCGTCCAAAGCCGTGTCCATACCGACGGCTACGACAGGTTTCTGGTTCACGTGATGCTTGGCGGGCAGACCCTGCTGCTCACGCCACATCCGCTCTCGCTCAAACACAGAAAAGAGCGTCTGGACGTTTCGCAAACTGGCGGTGGTGTCGCAGTTGCCGAAACACAGAGAAATGAGCTTGAGATCGCACTCGGGCGAGTTGAGAGCCAGCGAAATCGCCAGCGCGTCGTCCACGCCGGGATCCGTGTCAATAATCAGAGATCGCGGCATTTCGTCAAGTGTGGAGGGAGAAGAGGAGTGAAAGAGAGAGATCACAGAAGGTATACATGCACGATAAGGTGGAGGAGAGAGGGGGGGGTGGAGAAGTGGGTTTGAACGACAGAGACGGGAAAATTGATTTTTGTAGAGATCACGTGACTACAATTCGAACCATCCACTTTTCACCCCCCATTGTCACACAAAAACCTCCACTTTTCAACCCCCTTATCCCCACCCAACAGCATAAAGTTGCTGATCTGGAACATGACAAACTCAACTTTAGTGCCGTTTGAAGACACCCTATAAGTCTCGGAAAAATGCACCTCTGGCTTAGTGTGGTTCAGGGTGGTGTTGTGTTGGGTGATTGGACGAGGGGAATTTTTTATGGAATTTTTTGCAATTATTTGAAGCCCTTTTCAAACACCTACAAGCCCCCCCCCCACAATCCCGAAATAACCGTGGAGATAGGCTTAATCGATAGGGGTGATCTGGAAAAAGTACCGTGGAAAATGGAATGTGTGTGAGTAGACTGGGTGCTAAATTTCAGCTATGGGTAGGGGTTGGAGAATTGGTGGTGGAGGAATTGTTGATGGAAGAATTTGGGGTGGTGTTTGTTTAGAGTGTCAAGTAATGGAAGTAAAGGGGGTAGGACTAAAGTGTTCGATATTGGTGATATTTGTATTAGAAGAGGTGGATTCTTGGGTGTCAGTTTACTCTCCCAATCAATAGCTATCATATGGTACAATTATTGGTCTTCTACCGTTTTTGGAACACCGAATTTGAACCCTACGGTGAGTTTTCTCTTTAAGTAATCTTCAACTAAGCTGGAGTCAGCAGAAATAGGACCCCAAAATAGTTGAAAAGAGCTCGAAAAAGAAATAGAGAAGCATTAACAGAATAATATGCTACTCCAAGTCACCAAGAACCACCCGCTCATCTTCCACCCCTTTTCAGGTCCCAAAAAGCCACTCCTTCTGACCGTGGTCAAAAAGAAATTGAATTGCAGCACCTAGGATTCTCGTATGGTCTCCCACTACAATACTAACTAGGCTCTCTGGTGCTTGACTATGGCTGATCGGACGGGAAGCCGTATTTTCACCAGGATATGGCCGCAACTGAAAAAAATTGGTGTTGAACCAATAGATCAGGCTGAATAGGTCACGTGACTCAAAATTTCAAACGGAGATTTGGGTTAATTAGGAGGGCTAAAAAACAATGAGACTAATTTCCTGGGTACAACTGGGTGCTAAAAAACATACTGACACGCTTTTTATAAGCTTATCTTCTCTCGTGAGTATTCTATGACGACTTCAAGTTTTGGAACACCATGACGGAATAACTTCAGATCAAGAGGAGGTGTGAGAATAAAAAAGTTCATATACAGTTTTCAGCACATACAGAAGTGGGGAAAAGGTCTCTTGTTACTTCTGGTTTACTCAGAGCACCGATAAAAGCTCTCCCGAGTCTTTCAACAAGTTCCCAACCATTGACATAAGTACAACATCCAACCTCAACTAATTCAGTACTATCAGAGAGTCCCCATAAGCACCTCTATATCCATCCAATAACAATAAAAACTAGTTTATTTTGATCGCGTCACCCCCTTGAACAACAACACACCGTTGTTTTGTTTCCAACACATAATCCTCGATCCTCCAGTTTTGGCTTACTAATCCCACCTAAAAACCCTACTCCAACATGCAGCTCTTGATATCCTCATCAGCACTGACGAACTTCCATATCTCGACCATTAGCGACGATCTGACGCTGATCTAAGCTCCAAAAGATTTCCTTCGACGTGCGCAATTGATTTATCACGTGACCTGACTTTTTCACTCACTTCAACGATCTAAATCAAGCGCCTTCACCTCCCTCCTCAGAATGCTATCTCGTCGATTATTTTCCACACGAGCCGCTTTACGGGCTCCATTCTCCGGCCCCTTGGACTTTGGTGCCATCTCGGACTACTCGTCAAAGCTCACCCCCGCTTCTTCATCCGAAGACATTGTTTCGGCTCTTCATGCTGCCAACGAGCTGGAGCAGACTTATGCTTCCAGTGGTCTCTCCGACAAGGTGACTGAGGTTCGGGAGCTCATTGACCGGGTGCTGGAAGTGCCCGAGAAGCCGTCCCTGGACTTTTTGCGGCAAACCGTGTGCACTTCCAAGCCGTATTCTCCCGGATTCGGTATTCGAGCGATGGAAATCTGGCAGAAAAAGAACCCAGACGCTCCCATTCCTCGAACTGTGGCCATGGGACCGTTGCGCAAGGCTCTGTGGGACACTGATTTCCCCGCAGCCTTCAAAGTCGTGGATTTGTCGGCAGGTTCGCCTCAACACATCAAGGCCGTCAAACAGAAGATGCTCAAGTACCTTGGAATCTGGGGTTTGTTCGGATTGTCTGTTTCTGGAGCCGGCCAGGGCCTGCTCGCTGCCGATCTGCTCTTTGGAGTAGCTCCAGCGACCTTCCATATTCTCTGGTGGGCCTACTTTGCCAACGTGTCCATTTTTTCCGTCATCTCCACAGCTGGCCGTTTCTGCGGTAACGGAGAGGTGGTCAAGTGGATGCAGGGCACCTTCTACTCGCACTACTTTACGCACGCGGACGAAATGAAAATGGCGTCCAGAATCGTCGAAATCGACCGTCTCATGCCCGAGAACCAGGGCGAGGTCTCTGAAGAGGTCCTGGACGCTCTGATCGATCGAAAAATGATCCCCGTGACCACCCACGACGAAAAGATGATGCAGCTGTACTGGTCTGAAAGTGGAGAGGGCTTTGAGTGGGTCGAACCGGAGCAAGACCCTGCCGAGATTCTCTGGAGACGTCACCTGAGAGAGAGAGAGATTCAGAAGCTGAAGTAGGGTAACGGCCGAGAGGTGTTTGTGAACTGCAGAAGCGAGACAGTGATTTGGTGATTTGGAATCATTTAAGACACTGTAGATGTATATAGATTATTGATTGATGTTAACGTGAGTGATGGTGAGGTAAAGAAACGAGATTCAAGTGTTTGGGCCATAGGAAGAAAAATGATGAAATTATGTTACTGAATGAACTAGTGTATTTATTTTGTGCTTTTTGAACGATTTGGAACGGTAAGTCTTGCTCAATTACTAATGCTTACATAAGCTTAACACTTTAAAGTGGCTTAATTTAAGCTATAGTCTATTTATAGACACAAAAATTAAGCTATAGTACTCATCAAACCTTAAATTATGACCTCCGACCATTATATTAGCAATAATGTCACTTTTGTTGACGTCAAAATCAGATTATGACTACTCAAATAGGCAAAAAGCCCTAACCCAGGAGTCCGAACTGGTAGTTTGAAAACACCTGGAAATCAACTCCCGGGCGTCTGGTGTAGTTGGTTATCACATGCGCTTAGCATGCGCGAGGTCCCCGGTTCGATTCCGGTGTCGTCCAAATTTTTTTCTTGTCTGTCAGACCGAGAAACTTATATTTTTGCATAGGGTGGGAAATGTTCGATCATGAGTTGACCAGTTTAATTTTTACCTGTTGTTTTTTCTCTTGCAGGGGGTGGTTATGCTCTACAGTGAGATTGAGTGAAGATTGAGAAGTGAATGGGTTTCAGTACTTTCGAAATGTACAGAATTGAGCCGAAGTGAGTGATAGGAAATTAATTGCTTGTTAGACTGTTTGATTTTCAAGTCGTCGTTTTTATTTGGGCAGTATTGGACATGTTTAGTGACTCCTTATCGTCATTTGATGGTAGGTCGTCGTAGTAAAGCTGGGTGTAGAACACTAGAGCAAGAGAATAAGACGTAGGAGTTCTCAGTTAGATGAATCAGTGTCACAGATACTCAGTAAAACTAACGCTTTGGTTCAATCCCGGACTTTTGGACTTTCTTGAGCCATGTTATCTCAACTCATGTGCCTGTTTGATGAAACCATCTACTGAAGATTAACAAAAGAAGGCAACAAATGAAGCCATGAATATCTTTACTGACTATCACAAAAATACCGTTAATACATAGATTCCAAGCTGTGGCATTTCGTAGCAGCACTCGTATCTTCCAGTGAGCATTATGACTCTTGACATGATAACTCAAGTCTATCAACAGAATGTGATAGAACAATAGATGGGACGTTGAGCACAGACAAGTTTTGATTCTAGGATAATTAACGATCTATCGTAATACTACAAGTAGTTTGGTGGACGTAGTGACCTCCTGTTACGTCTGGATTATATTCTTAAGACTCACGTTTTTGTGAAGAAATAGAAGAGAAGCTCTTCACAAGATTAAAAGCAAGATCTTCTAAACCACTTTTTGAAATGCATTTACATAATGACATCACCTCACAGTCAAGAGTAAAGACAGTAGATGCACATCATTGACAAAGGCAAGTGACCAGTCATTATGCCGCAAAGTGATGAAGTGAAGTACACAAACAAGTCTAGAACTATTATATAGAGACCCTATATTGTCGTTAACTTCTCTCCTTATACTACTCCCACAATGAGCACTCTCAGCCGTATGGTCAAGTGCAAAGTCTGCAAGAGCACCTTCCCGTCACACAACTTCAAGAGTCATCTGCCCTACTGTTTTGAGCCTCCGAAGGGTATTGGTATGGACAGGTGAAGGGATCTTATTGAATTTATTGATGTTGTCTATGTTTGAAGTGTTGTTGAGATACAGTATGTACTAACCAATTGAGAAAGAAAAAAAAAAAAAGTGTTAACTGATTCATGATTATCAGTATGTACTTACTGTTCAATTGTGGAGAATTGAAGAACTTTTAGACCATTTGACAAGCTGCAGTAGATCGCAAACTATAGCTCATTATCAACTTGATTAGTTATTCAAGTTTGACTGATGATGACCTCTCAAATAAAAGCCTTGCTATAGACCTCTTGTCTTCTTGTATCTCAGGACTCATTAGTATACAGTACTTAGGAGACACTGCTTGTAGTATCGGCATTGAACATATACTAGCTCTGCCTGTGGCCCTCTTAGAGCACCGTTATTATATATTCCTTCTCTAGACTATCCCCTCTTACAACTGACAAAGACAGAAGAGACATACTGTAGTCCCTATAGACATTACTGTTGAAAGTTCTTTGTAAATGAAGACTTCAAGGAACCAACATACTCCGTAACAGCATGTCATGTCGTTTTCAGTGACTCAACACTTCTACGGTCTTCATCACTTCTACAAGTCTTCCTTCAACTTGATACTGTAAGTACAATCATCTCACATCCCCGACTACAACCACCACCTACACTCCTTGTCTAATATCAATCAGTTAATTATTCTATATACATTAGTATTTCTACCCTTCATCTTACTCCTCCATCTACTCCTCAATCTCTCCCGTCTCATGGTTGGCAGGGACGTAAATGTCTCCATCCTTGACGGTCACGTGCACGTTCTCGCCGGACCGGGTTCGGCCCTGGATCAGGTGCAGCGCCAGAGGGTTGAGCACCTTCTTCTGGATGAGTCGGTTGAGAGGCCGGGCTCCGTACATGGGGTCGTAGCCGTGATCCACAAGGAACTGCTTGGCCTCGTCGTCCACAAACAGCGTGATTCGCTTGTCTTCGAGTCTGGCCTGGACCTCGAGCAGTCGGATGTCGATGATCTCGGTCAGAGCCTCCTTGGTCAGTCGGTTGAACACCAGGGTCTCGTCGATTCGGTTGATGAACTCGGGAGCGTAGTGCGACTTGAGCGCCTCAATCACCTTCTTCTTGGAATCAGGCGAGTCCGAAATCAGATACTCCTGGCCAATGTTGGACGTCATGACGAGGATGGTGTTGGTGAAGTCGACCTTTCGTCCCTGGGAGTCGGTCAGAGTTCCCTCGTCCAGCACTTGCAGAAGCAGCTTGGAAACATCGGGATGGGCCTTCTCAAACTCGTCAAAGAGAACCACGGCGTAGGGCTTTCGTCGCACCTTCTCGGTCAGCTCTCCAGACTCCTCGTAGCCGACATATCCAGGAGGAGAACCAATCAGACGGGCAATGGAGTGTCGTTCCTGGAACTCGGACATGTCGAACCGGATGATGGCGTTCTCGTCGTCAAACAAAAACTCGGCAAGACCCTTGGTCAGCTCAGTCTTACCGGTACCTGTAGGACCCAGGAAGATGAACGAAGCCACGGGTCGCTTCTGGTTGGTCAGACCGGCTCGGTGGAGTCGCACGGCGTCAGCAACAGCGTCAACGGCCTCGTCCTGGCCCACAACACGTGACTTCATGCACACCTCCATGTCCAGCAGCTTGTCCTTCTCGCCCTTCATCATGGACGACGTGGGAATGCCGGTCATTCGAGACACCACCTTGGCAATATCGTTGGGGGTGACAGAGTCGTGAAGGAGAGAGGAAGAACCCGCATCGGATGACTCAGCATCCTTGAGAATTCGCTCCAGCTCGGGAATGTCCTGGTACTGGATCTTGGAGGCAGCAGCAAAGTCGCCAGTTCGTCTGGCAGTGTCCAGGTCAGTTCGAGCTCCGTCCAGGGTCTTCTGGGTCTCCTTGATCTGGTCAATGGCCTGCTTTTCCTCCTCCCAGACCTTGGTGAGCCGTTCAATCTCGCCCTTCTTGAACTCGAGCTTCTCCTCGACCTTCTTTCGTCGCTCGACAGACAGAGGGTCTTCTTCTTCTCTCAGAGACTCAAGCTCAATCTCCAGAGTCACCGTCTGACGCTCCAGCTCCTGCAGCTCGTCAGGCTTGGACTCGTGCTGCAGTCGCAGAGCAGAACAGGCCTCGTCAACCAGATCAATGGCCTTGTCGGGGAGGAATCGGTCGGAAATGTACCGGTTGGAGTACACGGCTGCGGTCACCAGGGCAGCATCGGTCAGCCGCACACCGTGGTGCACCTCGTATCGCTCCTTGAGACCTCGCAGAATGGAAATGGCGTCCTCCACAGAAGGTTCGTTGACCATGACGGACTGGAATCGTCGGGCAAGAGCAGCGTCCTTCTCAATGTACTTTCGGTACTCATCGATGGTGGTGGCTCCACAGCACTGCAGTTTTCCTCGAGAAAGAGCGGGTTTGAGCAGATTGGAAGCGTCCACAGAACCCTCTCCCTTTCCAAGACCCAGAAGCAGATGCAATTCGTCCACAAACAGAATCACCTCGCCCTCGGCCTTGTCGATTTCCTCCAAAATACCCTTGAGACGCTCCTCGAACTCTCCTCGGTACTTGGCTCCGGAAATGAGTCCTCCAACGTCCAGAGCAATCACCCGTTTGCCCTTCATGGACTCGGGGACTTCATTGTTGACAATTCGCTGGGCCAGACCTTCCATAATGGCGGTCTTTCCGGTTCCAGCAAGACCAATCAACGCAGGGTTGTTTTTCGTTCGTCGAGACAGAATCTGGATCGTTCGCTTGATCTCCTCGTCTCGACCAATCACAGGATCAAGCTTGCCTTCCTTGGCCTTCTCACACAGATCCACACCATACGACTCCAGATACGACTTTTCGCCGCCGGGGTTCTGTGTCATGGTGATGAATCTGGGCAGGGTGATAGCTCCAGGAAGACGAGTCACAGCTACAGGAGCAGCCATGGTAGATCGAGCAGGAGTAGTAAGTCTCGATCTAACCACAGGTCGCACTGTGCTCAAAGCTCGGGTCTGAGTAGTAGGGGTATGAGCGAGAGGCTTGACCCTCAATCGCTGCACGTTCTTAGCGTTCACTCGAAACATGGTAGTTAGTGTTAATGGTGCTGGAGAGATAGTACAACGGGATATATATATTTCTTGCAGACGCCAAAGTTAACCGTGCCGAAAGTTGAAGGCGGTTCCAGAACAGTCCATAGTTGGAGGTGTGGCGGTGGCGATGGAGAGGTGGGGAGAAGGAAATCACACAAGCCGAGGATTAAGAATGTGGCCAAGAAAAAGCCTTTCTCTTAGCTCTTCTCGTTCTTCAGCCAAGTCCTTCCCATTATCAGGGCATCACGTATGCCTACGCCTTAACCTAATCGCATGAGACTGCCTCAGTTGAGAGTAGCAATCGTGTGGAGAGATAGTGGGGAAGAAGTGTGTACTGTAGAGAGGTGTGTGAGTTATTTGCAGGAAATTGGCAAAATTTGGCCGTTTTTGGAGCATTTCTGGACGTCAAAAAATGACCTTCTCTTCCATGGTATCACTGTACATCGTGTAATCATCCTAACACCCCATCAACACCCCCTTCTTCCCTCGGTGGCAAAGAAACGGCTAAGGACCGAGTCACGACGGCTCGTGGTGGCAAATACAACAACTTTCACGCCGCCAGCTCGCCTCCCGGTGATGTTTCGGCTCTCGGAAGGTTGTGGAACATCGTGGAACGTCGTGGAACATTGTAGAAGGTTGGAGAATGTGGGGGAATGTGGGGGAATATGGTGGAATTTTCGAGAAGAAAGGACTTAGGGTGGCAACTAGATGACCTGGAAACATCAACAATGGCCATTTCTACTCATTTCATCCATTATTTCGTCTCTTTTCCTCCCCTCTTTCAATCGCTAATAACCACTGTCCCAAACTTTATGAGACGGCAGAAATATCACCCGATATGACCACCAGAGTGCGAAAAAGTGGCTCATCGAGGGCTGGAAAGCGGTCCAGTCGGCTCGAAATTGCATTTGTAGTCAGATTCCCAGCCATTGACCCTGTGGAATTGGTAGTTTTAGAGATATAAGCAGATCAAGCCTTGAGAAGGGGGTGAATTTGGATTTTGACATTTGAGCATGAAGGAGTGGAGGTATGAGGTCAATTTTTGAACTATGGCTTATGACAGAGCTGATTTTCAACTTCCGACTTCTACCATCTCAATATCCTCAATTCTGACCAAGTTATTCACCCCTCCCCACATTTGAAACTATACCAAATGATAATGCATGCTGAATGCAAGCCTCACTGATAACGGAGTTTAATGTGGGGATAGGATAGGGTCGATAAAGCGGTGTTCTCGAAGTCCAATTATCAATCGAATCACATAAATGAATCACTTAACACATTTCGAACCACTCAACATTTTCAATTTTTTAATTGGCACAAAAATACGCCCAATGAAAGCACTCTCCAAAAAATGCTGCCTTGAGCAATTAAGGCGTTGGGCGTCTTTGTCAGAGCTGTCATTGTATGCGACTCTAGAGCCGTAAAATTAAAAACAAGACATTCAATGAGCCCTGCACCCCTCGAGGGCAAAAATCTAACATCTCCCCTCATAAAAAAGAAGTTTTAAGAACTCCCCCACAGGGGCTCGAACCCTGGACATTTCGGTTACTTGCTCTTAGGGTTACTAAAAGCCGAACGCTCTACCAACTGAGCTATAGGGGAACTTTAATGTTCCCGGGGAAATCTGGAGTGGTGAGGGGTGGTCTGAGTCACGTGATCACGTTTTTTGAATGTGTTTTAACGGGTTGTAGAGAGGAGTTATTGGGATGGGGTAAAATCAGGGTGGGTATTTAGACTATGGAGAAGAGGTTGGTGAGGTGTTTGAAGTTTTATCTCTATCGAATCGTTCATGTTGGCGTTTTCTTTTTTTGGGGGGTGGAAATGAAGCTGTCAGGGGTTAAAGCTGTCAAAAAGCGATGAGCAAATTAGAAGAAAATCAAAGAAGTTGAGAAATGAGTAATTTGAGCACGTAATTTTAGGTCAGAGTAAGTTTTTGTCTTAACTTTTATTTTTGAGCATTCTGGAAGGAGCAGCAGCAGAGCATGGTAACTGCCTTCACTGAGATAGCCTGCCAAACGTCACATAGTGTCAAAAGAATGAGGGAAATGACTCAAATGCTGTGGTTCTGGCATCAAATACTTTCTAGTATCATAAAATAGTTTGTTGCATTTTATCTTCCATCAGAATGTTGCTTGTGGTTGTCGTATCAGGTCTAGAGAAACACGACGATACTGAAGGATACCAGAAACAACAAACTGCCAGAAATATGTATCACCCTCGCCCTTAAAACACTTGCCATCAATTCCTGGCAATTTCCATAATACATCATTCTCGTCTAGAGGTTGTGACAATGATCACTTATAGTCAAGTATAGAGACTAATCATCTTGCAACACAGACAGTCAACCACAAACAGTTCTTCACGTAATTGCATCTCACTCTCAATTTGTCAAGCTATAGTTCGAGAGTACGGTGAACTCATTTACTAAGATACAATAGCTCAAACTTGTAGCTCATACTTGTAGGAACTCACAATTGTAGCTCATACTGTAGCTCACACTTGTAGCTGATACTTATACCAGTACCGTTAGCTGGAACTCACAATTCCGCTACGCTCATTGTTCGTTATCATTCGTTAATCATTAGTATATAAATAATCTAACCCGTCTTCGCATCCGAATAATCCTGTCTATGGAAACCAGGAATGGGTTCAAAGGTCGGAGGAGCAGAATCGGCGTCGTACTCTGGCACTCCCTGGTTGTCCACCGAGAAACCCGTCTGTTGGATGACAGTGAACGACGCCAGAGACGAGTCATCTGAGTCGGAGTCATCGTCTGATTCGTTAGCTGCTCCTCCAGAAGGACCAGCTACAGGTGGAGAGGGAGCCGAAGTGGGCGAAGTAGTTTTTCCAGTTTTTCCAGGAGACGTGGTGTTGCCTGTGTTGCCTGGGTTACCCGTATTCGTGGCATTAGCACTCGGAAGAGGAAAATGAGTATGTCCCACTGCTCTGGTTCCTCCTGAGGACGGAGCTGGATGCTGAGAAGGTCGTGAAGACTCAAACGAATGCACAGAAATACTCTCTTCGTCATTCTCCTCGTCGTACGTCTCTTCATCGTCCTCTTCTCCGCCTTCCTGAACTGTAGGAGTTCGTCTGTTTCTCTCAATCGACTCCTCCTCTTCTTCCTCGATGATGGCATGCTCATAGTGAGTATTGTTGCTAGCAGCAGACTCGCCTCTTGCAATCTTCCAAATCTTGCGCGAGTACATGGGAATTCTCGCTCGTTTGAAGAACTGGAACGACTGTCCTTCTCCTGCTGATGTGGGAATGTTGGAAGTGAAATGATGGTCGTTAGGAGACGATCTGAACGGAGCATCGTCCTCTTCCATTCGAGAAGGGTACCTTGTTCGTCCTCCTCCTACCGTTCCTCCTCCATTGTCGCCCTTGAAGTCCAGAATCTCGTCTCGATACACCTGTCTTCCGAGCACTGACTGTCGTTGTTCTCTTCGTTCCTGGTAGACAATAACATTAGTCCATTCCCAGACCACGACAGAAGCAGCAGCATCAGCTGTCCATCGGATGAAATCTGACCATCCAGCTATCCAGTAATGAGCAATGTCGAACACAATAAACACCATAGGCAGAATCATAGCCAGCCAGGAAATTGCAGCCATGACTATAGATGTCCTAGAGTAGGCGTATTTGCGTTTGGATATCGAGTAAATAACGACAACCACGAGATAGAACACTTCCAGCAACAAAGAACACAGAGCTCCAAACACGGGAAGCACAGATTTCGCGTTTCTGACATACTGAGACCACGGAGGAATGAAGTTCAAACAAGCCCAGATTGTAGCGTTTGTGAAAATGAGCGTGGATCCCACAACAGCCAGTCTCGTGTTGATCTTGGGAACATCAAACAGTCTGATAACGACCTGCAATCTCGCCAACCAGGTAATTACACACGTAATCACCTGCAGAATTCTGAACGCCCAGCCTCCCATAATTTTGTGTCTCAGCTCGTACGCATTCTGGTATCCCTCATTGTACTGCGATTCCAGGGTGTCTGTAGCCTGAGCGAGAAAAACCGTCAGAGAAACAGCTGTGATCAAAACAGCAATCTTCTGAAACAGAGGTGACGGTTTTCTCGACAGAAACAGGATGATCAACAGCATCCAGGCCGTCACCGTGGATGCCGCAATCGTATATGCGATAGGAGTCACCGACCCGTAAAACGGATCTCGTCTATCGTTGTGATGGTACTTTTGGTATTCACTCCAGTCTGGAAACGACTCCTCAGGTCTGGGTGTCGGGACTCTACTTCCTCCCAAAGCACACTGCGGCCTAAAAACAGCGGGCGCCTGTAACTTGACGGTGCGATTATTGTCGGGATTGTTGGGATCCACAATCACCAGGGTGCCTGCAGGAATGGCATAATCGATACAGTGGGACGGGTCTGAGGGGAGCTGCAGAACCGTGAAATTTCCGGGGGAAAACGTCGAGTTGTCGCCCTCGGCCAGATGCGAGACCTCCGAGAGCTCGTTGGCCACGGGAGTGGGCGGTTCGGGCATACCGGGGGATTTTATGGGGTCGCCTCTATGTTCGTAGGGGGGTGCCTCAAGATCACGGCCGGGTAACTCGAGGTTGGGAGTTTAGATATGAAACTTTATTCCTGGGAGGAGTTACCCGGGAGTCGTGTGAAAATTTTTCCCAATAAGGTTCGCACGTGTAAGTGGCGAGAGTGTGGGGATATAAAGGAATAAAAACTACTAGCGCTGGTAGTCGCAGTATTTGACATATTCTTGTTTTCCCGTATTTGCACCTCCTTTCAACTTTTCTCGGATGCACCCTCAACGCTCCCCACGCTGCACTAACCTTGTCTACATTCCACACCATAGTATGTTTTCCCATTTGGGACGTCCATAATAAACGTGTCAGAGATTGGGAGTAAGGCGGAGAGGGAGAGGGTAAAGCAATAGACGGTTGATAGATCAGATGAGAAGAATAGCAGGAGAGATGAAGAGCAGAAGCGGTAGTGATTACATAATCAGATAGTTGGCCTTCTCTTTTAGACCTCCCTTCGAACCCCCAAGTCGTCTGCTACTTGGCTAATCGCGTGGCTGGTCCAAAGTTACCATGAAGGTAGAAGTAGGTCTGAGAGAGTGAGAGGAGGGAGGTATCAGGATGAGGTCAGAAAATGGGTGAAGGAAATATTTATAAATTCTGGGAAAATTCGCGATAAATCTACACCACCACAAATACTCACTCTCATCTTTCATTCCCCTCCCGCTAATTCCCTACACCTGGTTCTAGCACTGTGGTTAGTCTTAGTGTGTCCGCCACTTGAACCTTGTGCTGGGGATTCCCACTTTTCATCACCACACACACCTGCACCACTCCAGCGTCCTAGCACCCCAGTTGCACCCTCGAACGCGTCGAGCGAGAGCCCCAGACGTGACAGAGTCGGTGAAGACCAAGAGGAGAGCAATCTCGAACTGAACACCAAGACACAAGTTATTCATCACCAACATACCCAACCAGCAAGTACCCAACTACAAGCACCCACCTCCACCACCACCACCACCATGTCATTTGCATTTGAGGGCCAGCCTCAGCATAGCCCCTTCTTCTACGAGGGCCAACCGCATCAGCATCAGCATCCACACCATCCGTCGCAACCGCCGCAACACCAGCAGCACCAGCAGCACCAGCACTCGCAACACCAGCACTCGCAACACCAGCAGCATCAGCATCAGCAGAGCCACGTTCCCCCACAGCACCAGGGCCACGTGGCACCGGGCCCAGGTTCACCCCCAGGTAAGGTCAACCTCTCGCAGCTGCCTCGCGACGTGACGCCACGCGAACTGCGGCTGCTGTTCACGTTTGCGCCGGACTTTCTGCATTGCGAGCTGCACAAGCTGCCGTTTGGCGACGACCAGCCCGTGGCCACGGCGTACTTCCGCACCTACACGGCCGCCATCAACTGCCAGGTGACGCTCGACGGCCGCACAGACCTCTTTGGCGACGACACGTATCCGCTCAAGTGCGAGGTCCGCTCCTCCCGACACTCGTCCAGTGGGGGCCCCGGCAACGCGGCCACAAACCCCAGACACAACTCGGTGTCGTCCAAGAGCCGCTTTTCGTTTGCCCAGCAGTACCCCAACGGCGGTGGAGCGTCCGGACCCTCGTCGCTGGAAATGCCCATGCAGAACATGTCCGTCAACCACTCCACGCCGTCCCACCACTCCTCCCAGGACTTTGGGTACCCGCAGGAGGTGTTTTCGCCGACCTCTCCGCGGTCCGTGTTCCCCGCTTCGGGTTCTGTTCCGGAGCTGGGACTGCCTAGACCCATGCTTGGCGCTCTGTCGTCCGGCAAGGCTGTTTTACTTGAGTCGTCGAGAGACGATGATGAGTACAACGACATGGTCAAGGGTCCCGTGAGTTGGTTTGCCAGGGATCCCGTTCCGGGACAGGGCCAACAGCAGGCCTCTCAGGGTCAGGGTCAGGGCTCTCAAGGTCAGGGTCAGCAGCCCTCCCAGACCTCTCAGCAGTCCCACCCCCCACCACAATCGCATGCCGGCACGCCTTCCGGCGCCCCGGCTTCCACGCCCTCATCGTCCGCCCCCTCCACCGCCCACTCGCTCATCTCCAAGCCCAAGTCGCCCGTTCAGGACGACGAGAAACGGTCTGAGCGAGGGTCTGAACGCTCCGAACGCGGTTCTGTGGACTCGGGAGCCCCCGCCAACGCTCCCACGGGCCCAGCGTCGCAGTGGAGCGACAAGCGGCGCACGTCGACGCTGCGGCAGTTCCAGAACGGCGGCAAGGTGGTGGGCAACGCCGCTGGCGGTTCTGGCGGGCCAGGCGGCTCTGCGTCGTCCACGCCAACGGCCCCGGCCAACTACGACGACTCGGCCGTCTCGTCCGGCGAGTCGTCGCCCTCCGAGTCCAACATTTCGCTGTCCTCGGTGGTGCCCGTGCCGACCAACTCGGTCGACGACCTGCCTCCGATCGACACGTCTGCTGGTCCCGGAGCGGCCTCGAGGATCGTGGTCCCGTATTCGCCCACGAATGCGTCAACCACCATCCAGGTGCTGCAGAACGGCGGCCGAGTCTTGCCTCCTGCCAATCCAGCCGACCAGAACCCGCCGTGCAACACTCTGTACGTGGGCAACCTGCCAATGAACACGACCGAGGAGGAACTCATGCAGCTGTTTTCCAAGCAAAAGGGCTACAAGCGGCTGTGTTTCCGCACCAAGATGAACGGGCCCATGTGCTTTGTGGAGTTTGAGAACGTCATGTATGCATCCAAGGCGCTCAACGAGCTGTACGGCAAGGGTTTGAAGTACAGTGTTAAAGGAGGCATCCGGCTGTCCTTCTCCAAGAACCCGTTGGGCGTGCGAAGCAGCGGCGGCAGTGGCGGAGGATCGTCGCAGCCGCCAGTCAACGGGGGACGACAGGACAAGAGAGACTATAACGGTGACTATTATTATTAAGAGGTCACAGACACTTTTGAAGTGGTGTATTTGTATCGAGAGCATATAGCATAATAACATGAGTGAACAGCACGAACAGCACGAACAGCGAAGCTGTGAGCAACAGTACGAGCAGCGGAGCTGTGAGTGGTAAACAGAGCGAACAACGAAGTTGTGAGCACTAGACACGTACAAACAGCGTAGCTGTGAGTATCAAACAAGAGCAAAAGCTGTGTTGTGAGTGCCAACTATATAAGTACTTGTACAAGTAGAAGCTGTGAGTATTCATAAGAGCAGAAGCTTTGAGTATCACACAGGAGTGGAGGCTGTGAGTGGTGTCTGTAGAGTAGATGGTGAGAGGGTGAGCTGTCAGAATAAGATGTATGAACAGTGATGCTGTGGGTGTTTAAGAATTAGAGTGGATGGTGGTAACAGTGGGTGAAGTCGAACTGTGAAGCTGAGAGTGCAGCAACGACTAACGGATTGTGAGTAATATACGCGAGAAGAAGTGTACACAATGTACAGTGGCTGTGAGTGATTAAGGGCAGAGGCTGTGAGTCGTGAGAGCATGTACTGTAGGTGGTTGATTAAGTGATAGCGTAAGTAAGTATAAACAGTTGAGCTGTGAACGATAAACCACAGAAGTAGGAGCTGTGAGTGAACCACACGAGCAGCAGTGAGTAGCTTCGTCTAGCAGTGTACAAGTAACTCTGAGTGACAAACAATACGAACAGGGTTGTGAGTAGACTAGGAGAGTAGGTGTGTACCTGTAACAGCAGATGGATGATTGAGGATATCACAATGGTGAGATAATGTATCGTTCAAAGCCCTATTAAGGACATCGAAGAATACCAGTCTTAGAGCAATGAGGTAAGTGATGAGTTGACTGACTGATTTCTGGCTTACGGAAAAGTGAAAGCGAGGTCTAGGGTGTTCTTGGGTAGTGCCACTGGCTATTTCAGTCTCACTGCTCATTCCTCAAAAGCTTCACGTCTCCTTCTCTCCAGTGACGAGACTAATACGGAGTAGGTAGTTGAGTGAAATAGTGAGTGTGAGACATGAGCTGTAGCATGAGCTGTAAGTATGATGACTGGATAAGTTATATAAGTGAGTATGAAATGAGCGAGATGAGCTGTATTCAGTGATTAGTAGCAGTTCTCGAGATGTGTGTTTGAGCGATATTAGCCATGAGTTACAAGAGCGGTTTGAGCGATATAAACACGAGATGAGTGATTTACCAGTTGAGCTCATGATATCACGTCAGTCACATGACCCTCTGCTCACACTATAAGTATGATCCAGTTAGTCTCTCACGATGATTCAGTTAGTCTCTACGATGATCCAGTTAACCTATCTTCTCGTACGACTTCTGCCGATAGGCTCACGGAAGAGTATACTCCGTGTATAGTTACTATTTAAGAGGTACAGTTGTAAAAAGAAATTTCCGAGTCTAGAGTGAGAGTTGTGGATACGAGATACGAGAGGTTGAGTCAATTGAGTAGGTTAAGAACGTAGCTAAAGGGAAGTGGGGGGTACTGTAGTAGAGAAAATGAAAAATCAACAAGTAATGCATGAGTTCCTATAAATTAGAGTAGTCGGGGGGGTATAGTGGGGGGTAGGTGAAGTGTAGATTTGAAGTCCGAGTGGTTCTTAGGTCACTGGCGGTAATAATAGCTGTGTTGTTATCTGATTATGTAAGGTGTTATAACGACTATAAATTGTGATACTTTACAAGGTAAATGTACAGGAAATTCGAGAAGTAGAAATTTGAGTTCTCTTCAGCTAAGTATAAGACTCCAAGAGTTGATACTGTTGTTTTATGACGTTCTGACTTGACATCTATTGGTGATGCAAGGTGTAGGAGAGTATGCCCTCACAGAAGATATCACTAAGACAAAAGCGATGTTTATGACAAAATTAAAGAGTCTAGACGCACTTGAGTAAAACAAATTTCAGACTTTGAACTCCTCCGACTATTTCTCTTGATGAAAATCATATAATCTCTCTCAGTTGTTACCTGCACACCTCACTGTACTGAGTGGCTTCACAGTCTTAGAAGAGAAAGCAAGTAGAATCGTAGGAGTATTTGTAGTGCTACTCGGTTTGTACGAGTGCAGTCTCTTCATTATAATGTCCCACTAGCTACAAAGACATCTACAGTAATTACTCTCAGACTTCACAGTAATGTAACTTCTAAGGAGATACTGGATTGTAGATGACAGTAACGAAACGACTCAGCAGAAAAGAAGATAAGTAAAAAGAAGACGGAGTTCCTAAAGAGTAGAATCTTTGTCCCCTCACAAATAACTTGATCCTTCTGAACATGTTCCTGACACCCAAGTATCCTCAAGTCAGCTACATGGGTACTCTGAAGAGCTGCAATCAAAGGTATCGTACAAAAGAGAAGTTCATCAACATCAGACGACCTCCCAACACTTTTCCTCCACGTCACACATGCCCCAAAGTTCCAGGTCAGGTGTGTGTCTGCTGCATGAAAGTGTGCTTCTTTCGTCTTTACAAAAACCACATGTGAGCAGATAAGAGAAACTGATCGGGTAATTGTCCTTCTTCTTCCTCAACACTTGATGATGCCATTCAATAGGTAGACTACGGTATACTGACACAATGACCTGTCAATCACTACATTCAAGTCACCTCAAGAACTTCTTCCATGAGTGCTAGCTCTTAAGTCCAACCACCTCCCATTATCATAATCATCCATTCATGTCTCGTTATTTGTACCATGCAGTCTACTCCCCCTTGGTCTTGAGAATCCTGTCCACCAACCCCAGTTTCAGCGCTTCGTCAGCGTTGAAGAACTGATCCAAGCCAATCAGCGTGTCCACCAGTGAGTGTGTCAGTGTCTTTTCGTTGATATTGTCGATCCACGATCTGTCAGACGAAAGGAGGGAAGTTAGGGGTGTTTCTGTGTACTTCACAGAGTCCAGAGACTTAACGTGTTCACTTGAGGTACCTTCCTCAGTGTTACCCTCCTTTGCCTCTTCACCTTTTTTTCTCCCCTCTAAACCCTCCTTCATACTGTCATAATACAACTGAATGATCCTCGTTCTGATTCGCTGAAGATGGAAGGTGTGCAGCTCCACCAGCTTGCTGCTTCCAACTATCCCTCCTAACGGCTCATGCGTCATGATCGTCGAGTTGGGAGTGATGATTCTGTGTCCCGGAGCTCCACATGTCAGCAGTAACGAAGCCATACTCGCTGCTTGACCAAGACAAACAGTATGAACGGGACTTTTGATGTAGTTCATCGTGTCGAGAATCGCAAAACCGGCAGTCACAGCTCCTCCAGGAGAATTGATGTACATGTGGATCGGTTTATGGGCAGACTTGTGCTCAAGATACAAAAGTTGAGCCACTACCGAGGTCGCCACAGTGTCGTTTATAGGTCCAGCCACATGCACAATTCGCTCGTTGATGAGTTTCGCATGAATGTCGGCGATTGAAAAGTCAGAATTAGGGCGAGAAAAGCGTTTTAGAGGGGTTGGTTTCCGTCTAAGACCTGCTCGAAGCGTGGTTAGCATGGTGATTGAGTGGTGATGTTCATGTGAGTTTATGCACATGAGTCTTATCGTGATTGAGCTGGTGGGAGAGAAAAAATGGTAACAAAAACGGAGAAATATAAGACGAGTGGTTTGGAGGCTATTAGTGATAACAAATCACGTTTGTTTATATTTTCATCGTGTTTTTTTTGTGTTTTTTGAGAATATGTGTTTTGTCTCGTCCAAGTACATCACTTGACTTAGAGGTTAACACAGTTGGGACTTTACTGAGGTGGAATCATAGTCTATAGAAAGCTTGGCTTACACAATACAGGGTCAAAATCTGGTCAATTGCTTTCAGATGTGTATTATAACTACCATCTAATGTCAAAAACAACACTCAATCGTCTTCCCTATTTATTTCGATTTTTTTATCAATTTCTTACTGCTCATCTCCAACTTAGTCAAATCAAGCGCGATTACCATAACTACACGATACAGGGTTATTATCGAGTCAGATAACTTTTAAGACAGACAATGGCCATCAATTAGTGCCAATAATGAGCTCTATACAGTCATTTTATTTTTTCCTATTTTATTTTCAGCAATTTCCCTTACCTTAAATCAGCTTAGTCATGCTCCCTAAGTAACGTTAAGCTTACTAACAGAAATGCTAATTCTAGGGCTAATACAAAGTGAAGAGGCTCAATCGTGTTCTAAGCTGTTTTCTGGTGGTCAAATATATACTATCTTGGTTTTTTTTATTTTTCTCGATTTTTTCTGCATTTTTTACCCTTGCAATGCTTAGTCATTCTTAGATAACTTCGAAAAATGAAAACATAATTCTCAAACGCTCACACAGCCTCTTCAAGTAACGGTAGATCTCCACAGCAAGCAACCGTCAATTTCCTTGGTTGATCTGCTGTCTCGTTTAATCTGAAGATCTGTCTGATAATCAGCAGAGGTAATTCACGTTGAGCTAACTGATTGGTCTGTCAGTCCTAGACCTCAGTTGCTCAATTGCTCAATTGCCAAAATATCCGTTTTGTTTTATTCTCGGAACACGGCTTGTTGACCTAACTGTCAAATCATAGAACCTCTCGGCTATGACAAGAGATCCGACAATGAGCACATATGGTGTCTAGGTTACCTTTGTCTTGGTTGACTTCTTTTGTCCTACAATTGTGTCTTCTTAGGTTATCTTTGTCCTCAAGTACTTGTAAGTATCCTTCTTGTCTGCTTTTGTTCTGTTCTTTATCCATCTTCTTGTCTTCTTGTTGCCAACTTTTTCCTTGTCCATCCCATCTGGACTCGTATATGCGGGTTGGAAACCAATATACGCAACATCGACGCAAGGGAGCGCATGCAGAGCGAGGATAAAGCAATCAGGCCAGAATAACGAAAATACGAATATACGGATGGGGAAAATACAAAAATACAAAATAAACGACAACAAAACAGACACTTGTCTTGTACCAATGAAATCTCTTTCCGCGGAGGTCCTGCACAAATACGACCACCATACTTGAGCGTATTCTGAGACTTATGATTCTTACGGTACATTTCCCCACAGTATTATACGACGATAATAAATGACACGTAACAGTATTGAGGAAAATACCACTTTTGACACTTTTGCACATGCGTTCAATTGCCACATATACAGTATAAAACACTTCCTTCAGTTCAATAGCAACACACTTGGAAACTACAGTCGAATATATCTTTGCCCTCTAGATTTGTGGGGAAACAAAGGTTGCACTTATGACAAGTGTCCAAATTAATGCGGATAAGAGCTAAAGAGGGGCTGTATTAGTTGGCTTACAGTTCTCTTGTTCACATGTTTGTCTCCTATGGTTCAAGTCTTTATCGTCTTATGGTTCTCTTGTCTGAATACGAAGATGGCAACTGCAGAGAAAGTCAGTATACCTTGTCAAGAAGTATAAGACGACTTTGGAAACGGTGGGGAAAAGTCAGTTGTGGTGGTTCTGAAGATACATGTCTAGTTGACTTCATTACTTGGTCAGTCAAGTACATTACTTGGACAAAATTATCTCATCTGGAAAATCAGAAAAATTCAGAAAATTCATCAACATGTATTTAAAGCGCTTCTACCACAGCCCTCATCTCTTCCCCTTTTGCCCACCTTCATTCAGTCATCGTACAACTACATTTCACGCCGCTCGACGGAAATGCGCTTCCGGGGACCCACTTTGTTGAGAAGATTTCATCAGCTATGGTGTTTTGTTGACATTACTTAAACGTTGAGTTCCAGTTGGGACTTTTGATGACCCACCCACACCCCACCTTATTCCGTTTGTGTCCTTAATCCATATTCTTATCTTATTTTTTCCATCCACCCAACTCTTCTTCCTCACCACCACTTTCTCACCACTTTTCCACCTCTCCTCTCCACGGACACAACCAAAGCGGCGGACGCAATCATGTTCTGTCTCCAACACGGCGGGCGTTTCCAGGAGGAGGGGGGAGGGAAGGGGGTGGCAAGCTGGTGACATACCCACTGTCACTTGTGGCAGTTGTGACATACTTCATGTCATTTGTGCTACTTGTGACAAACCTCATGTCACTTAGATGAAGGCGTTGGTCGTTCAAAGACGGTTATGAGAGCACTGCCTTGTGCTATGCCGTTTCTGGGCTTCCAAGAAGTTTTTGGGCAACTTTGACTAACCCTGGATAGATGGTTCAATAGACCTCGTGGCTCAGGAAGATTAGAGAGTCAAGTTGGTAATATTCTGAACAATCATTCATTAGATGGGCTCTCATCAGCTCTACCTGGTTGAATTGATCTTTGAGGTGTCTGTAGAGGAGCTTTAAAGAACTGCAGTGTATGATACTTGGTAGCTCCTTGTTCTGTCATCGTCTGAGCTTCACAGCTATCAGGTAACTCTGAGAGTCATTGAATACCTGCTATCATCACCAGACGTCTTTCAATTCTTCTGAGTAGCTCTTCGTAGCTCTTAGTGAGGGTGTCTTCAGGACCATAAGACTGAGATGGAAGACATCAACTGCACTAGATCAAGAACATGTGTGGTCCTCCAGAGTCTGAAATGGTAAAAAAAGGTCGAATTGAAAATTTGGGTCTGTTTTTTACTCTCCAATTTCATCAATTGTTAGCAGTTGTGAGTCCATAGAGACTGCTAAGAGTAAGCCTTACCACGTGTCTCTAAAGAGGTCATAGAAGCAGAAAATACTCAAGTACTATGAACACTGCTACTCATTACACGTACTTCTTTGACCCAATATTCTTAGCTCTCACTAAGTCATCTAGCTACATTGTCAACTTTTCTACAAGTCTTTCTTAATCACCCTCACCTCTACCTTACTGTACTCAGTATATCTACGGCAGTTAGCAACACAGTAAACCAATAAGGCACGTGATGAGCCTGATTGATGATGAATACCTGTTCGTTTTGGCACTCACACAATACATGTGTAGGACTTGCCATGGTAGGAGCATCACGTCTGAAGTTCCAGTGTTCGAAGCTCAGAGGGATAACTGATGATCTGAGATTATAGGTCATCTGAAAAGAGTCTATGTCATCTGACTGTATGCCCCAAAGTTCCACGTCATGTGTGAATGAGATGTACTTCTTACGTCTTTACGATATTTCAAGGTTTTGAGTCTGAGAATAGTCTTCCTGGGGGTTTAATTTTTTGTGTAGACATGATAGGCAAATTATGAGAGCCGCATTGGAATCCCCTTGTATAGAGCTGTCTCCTCGATGTTTTCCCATCTCTCCAGCATTTATATTCGTCGAGTTAGAAAACAATCTGTTGTCTCCTCTTCAAAGTTGATGACTAATTTCCGAGCCGCACGGCTGATAAGGCGTATTTGGGGACCACTCAGAGTGGTGAATATATGAGCTAGATGGAAATGGATAATAGGGTTGCAATTTATGAAGCGTTTTCAATTGATTGGTATAGCTTATATTGTTATAGCTGTATTTCTCAGCCTTCAGAAGTAGTTCTCAGTTTCTTCATCATGGACAAGCTGAAATAGTTACCGGTAGTCATTTTGGAGATCTGATTCGTCTGTCAATAACTATAAGCCAGTTTTAAGAGGGAGAGTAGAGGAGGTCTGTTAACATATGCCTGATCAGCTTGGATATCTTACTCTATACCGATATGCTGAAGTCATGACGAATACTCAACCTCATCAGAGCTTCCTGTACCTGTACACTGTAAATGGAATTGATGTTGACATGATTGAAGAAAGTGTTTTTGCTACCGATTCGTCTTACAGTATGGTTATCAGAAAACTGACACGACAGTCATTGGCAAAATGACGTTCATAACTATGACCAACTCTGCTCTATCATCATCTCAATTTCCTTTTGCCAAATTCAAAGCTAGACTGCTAAATCATGGTCTTGTTAGAACTTCTGGTACATGTAGTATTGTCATCTCAATCTCTTTCATTGACATGCTACCCTTGAGTGACGTCATTGAATAGAGATACAACCAGTTCTGTTTGGCTGACCATCACCAAAAGTTCAAGCATCAATCTAAGAACTATTAAGAGCCCATTAAGTCCTTCTCATCGAGCATCCACGTACAAGTACCTGTACATCTTGTCCTATTCGATAGAGACAATGGTAACCAACAATAAGCCAACTGTCTACTTGAGACTAGTAGAACATGATACAGGTGCTTTCACACGTGACTGAAGGAAAAATGTGGTCTTCATTGACGTCTAATTTTACGATCGAAAGCCTCAACTCTCGTACCTGATACAGTCAACCTTTCCAAACTGAGACAGATTGGTGATACGGAGATGAGTGGAGATTATGATAGTGGAGACGGAAGCAATCACTCTACAAGTACAGTAGTCTCAGTGTTCAAGTAATACTGACCAAAATCATCCTCCTACATATGATTACGTAATACAATGACCACATGTCTGCTTATGTAATCACATACCACGACCTCATCAACCCCTGCCACTGATCTTAGGTCACGTCTGTCACACGTCAATCACCGTATACAAGTACTCCGTCCTTGTACGTCTGTTTACCACTGGAATGTCTCCGGCTATTCCTCCGAACCGTTGTCTATTGACACCTTCCCTTCTGGTCTCAACGTTCCATCTCGATCGACTCTTCGGCCACAGTTCATGTGTGAAGAAGAAACACAAACCGAGGCAGCCATGACAAGTGCGAGTTAGAAGTATAGAGCTTGACTAGAACTTCGGTACCCCTGAAAAAGCTCGACTTTAGCGCAGTCTGGTAATGGGGAGTACAGGTACATAAGCTAAACGCGATACTATGAGTAATCAGAAGAAACACAGTAAAACCACACAACACACCTCACCCTCCCCTTTTCTCCGATATATCCGAACTCTTCCATCCTCCTCCTGCGTATCTCCGGAATGAAAGACAACCACTCTTTCCTCCATACAGCCAAAACTGTTTACAACGCCAGAAACGCTACAGTGCGCGTCTCTAGCGTCACACGCTAAAGTTGGAAAAAAGCCCACAAGTCTCTCAACTCATCGCACAAAAGCCATTCAGGTAACGATTAATGACGCACAAAAGCCAGTGACACGCTAGCCGTGCAAACCAAGCACTAGTACACGGCTCATTGATGTACAGAAGAAGCCTTAGAAGCCATTCTACTCCACTACAAGTATAGCCCTTCTCCACCTCATGCACCTCATCGAGCAACCATTGTTTTTTTTTCTCTCAACTTTTTATCGGCTTCTTTTTTTCTCTCAATTTTATTTCCCACCAATTCCCCCATCCTGTCTCCCTCTATATTCCCCAATTTGCCGCATTTTCCCCGTGTTTTTTTTTTTTCACATCCTCTCTGCATACACATTCCGCACATCTGTTTGGCGGTGTCCCGATCGGGATGTTTATATCCGAAAGCAGCAACAACAAGGTTTTGGACCCTCCCAAAAGACACATTCTTGTGCCCAAACCGACAGGACCCACCGAGTCTATGCCACTCTACGTTTCCCACCTACACACGGCTTACACATGAGACTATGAATAAAATTAGAATAATACAATTGACAATTGGGTGCTGAAAAAGGAGAAATTAAACTGAGAAGACATTCAAAAGGGGGGTCGTAGAGTGAGCCCTTGGGTATTAATGTCGCGAAATTAAAAAGAATCATCGTGGGCAGATTTTTGAAGAAAAAGGGGGGGGTGTTGGGGGGGTTTAGCACCAATTGCGCAATTGTAAAAAAATAAGAGAATGGGGGTGGTTGTTGTAGTTTCTTGTCGTCGTCGTTGGGGGGGTAAAAAGTGTATGCTATGGGGCTGTCAGTCTTTGTCTGTCCATCCAACAACGTGTTTTCGTGTTGTTTGTTGTTGTGATGGGGTGTCGCAGGTGCAGCTGAGGAGCATATCCGATCGTCATCACATCACCACGGTGATGATGCGCAACGCTCTCCTTTGTCTATTGTACAGTCATTGGTTTATGCGGCGGTGACTCCAGTGGCTTTCGACTTACGCGAAGTTCTAAAGAATTTGTTAGCACGGGGTTGTTTTTCAGAGTACGACTCGACCTTGGTTAGTACGAGGTCATCGTAGGGGGGAAATTGAAACGAAACTCTTGGTTTCTCAAATACTCACCTTGGAGGACTGCTTTCGGGAGCAGCAGGCAAAACCAAAGAAGAAGAGGGTCAGCAGCAGAATGAACTCGGTGGTCCAGATGAAGGCAAACATCTTGGTGCCGAGGTGGCCGCTGGGGAACTTGCTCTTGGCCTGGGAGTAGCAGGCGGTGGACAGCGAGGCGGCAATGGTCCAGAAGAAGACGGAGACGGCGTTGGCAGAGATGGCCAGCGCAGAGCCCAGTCGCGAGCACAGGGAGAAGAGCGACACAAACAGGGTGATGACGGTGAAGAAGAGCGAAATCAGGTAGAAGGGGAAGGCGAACCGGGTGAGGTAGTACCATCGCGAGGTGCCAATGAAGGCCTCGGGCACGCCCTGCTCGGTGCCAAAGTTTCGCACGGGGTCAAAGGGGAAGTCGGCCGTGTTCTTGGAGCACTCAAAGTTCTTGTTGTCCGTGTCCACGCCGCAGAAGTTGTACGTGGTCCATCGGGTGAAGTCGTGGGCGCCGGGGATGGCAGAGGTGTCGGCCTCGAGCCAGTAGAAGTTGTTGAGGGGCGACGAGTCTCGAGCGCCAGCCAGCAGCACAAAGAAGGACAGCAGGGTGGCTCCTGCAATGAGCAGGATGGTGAAGGCGCCAATAAGGGGTCGAAGGACGGCCATTTCAGGAGTCTTGTGGTGGGGTGTTGTTTGTGTGTGTGTAGAAGAGAGTGTTGGGTAGGAGGAAGAGTTGGGCTTTTTTGCTTCTCTCAAATTTGACTTCTGGGCAAAGCTGTTTGTGTCCGAGTGTGGGAAGACGGGGGGATTTATTTGGTTACGGACTTGCACTTGCGCAACAAGGTTTGCAGTGCACCTGTGGGCTTTTGGCTCTGCAGCGGTGAAGGGCCTACAGGCGGTTCTTTGTGTGGTAAACAGCAATCTGAGGCAGACTGCATGGACTGTAGGGTTCAGAGTTTAACTGTTTCCCAACTTGGGTGGAGTTGAATGAGGTGGATTGAAAAAATCAGGTTCCAGACACAACAGGACTGTAGCAATTTTGTCACTGCAACGCTGTAACGTCTCTGCTACTTCACAGGTACCCCCCTCCACCACTGCTATAACTCACAGCTATCCCCAAGTCACCCCATGATCATGCAGCTAGCAACCATTGTGAGCCTAATAGCCTTACATACGCCCAAATAGGAAAGGGGTTACCCGGAAGAGGATCCAGGGGGAACCTTGTCCCAGGAGTAGGGGATGACTGAGGGTCTACGGAAGCGGTTGGAGCGGATCTGGGGCCTTGGAGTGGTTGCTGTGAGCGGGGAGAGTTGGTGTGTATGCTTGGTTTTCGGTTTGGTCGGGTATAGCCATTTCTATGAGTCTCTCAAAACCTCCTATAACTTGCTATACTGTGAGTATCGTCAGGTGCACAACCTTGCCTAAAAATATTCCTCCATCGCTGAACCAAGGTAGGGGTACGACTAAAGCACGAATTGCAAGAAAAATCGAAATCGTCAAAATCGTCAATTTCAAAATCGTCAAATTTCTCAATTTCAACTCTCAATTCACCCTCTACAGCACTGACGATCACGATCAGCTCCTTCTATTGTACAGCGTATGCGCACTGTATATGGGGCGGAGTGGCAATACATGCAAGGCTGAGCGAGCTGATATTACAGCGAGATATTATGTCCAAAGTCAGTGAATGGGAACCCAAGAAAATATCACTACAGTACACAGAAACCGGCGAAACCAAACGTCACAAATAACCACACAACGTGCTCCGTACTACTACCCTTCTCCTGACCTAACCCTGAAAAATCAAACACAGAACTAGTCTGACAACTCTGCCAACTCTGACAACTCAGATGTAGCCGCACGTCACTGTGCAGCAACTTGATCAAGCCATGTGACTGAGGCGGTGAGAAAAAGAAGACGGTTTTTCTAAGGCATTTTTGGTTCAAGATATTCTACGTTTGTGCTCGTAATGTCCAATTATCTGTCGTAACCTCAATCTGGATACCACCCACCTGTTATTATAACACTTGTGGTTCTAGTTCCGTTTTTTCTCTCATTTCTTTTTCAGTCTCACTCTTGCTACTGGGAGTAACTCTCACAACGGCAAACTATAAGAGGTTCGATTAACGGCTGGGAAATGGCAATAAAAAAACCGTCTCAGGCGTCACACTTGCTGCAGTTGCTATGAGGTATTATAGGACAAGATGTAGGGTGATGGTTGCTGTGGTGACGTTGCAGGAGGAGAAAACGGTGTTGTAGTGCTATATAACGGTTTTTTAAGAACTCTTCTAGACTCTGACGTCAGAGTGGATCCTTGACGTTAATGACATGAGAGTTGAGTGGATGAAAGTTGGAGAGTTACACGTTGTGAGCAGACTTGACGGTTTAGAAACACGATGAGAGGAGGTATCACGAATCTGATATAGATGACTGCCGTTTATTTTGTCCGCTTAATACGCTGGTGCTTTTCTTTTCCCTGTAGCTCATATATTGACCGAGTTGAAGAGGTGTTCTGTCTTCACCAAACTTCACCAAACTTCACCTAATTTGCAAACGTACACCAAAATCTGAACACCACTTTTGAGACCGTTCCAGAAACGCTGTAGAGAAAGTGATATAGAAGACTGTGGTTATTTTTGCCGGAATACTCAGATCTGACTTATCCCTTTTCTATATCTCTTCTCCTCGGTGAACTGGAGAGTCTTCTTCCTTTGCCCTATATATCCACCCCTGTATCTTAAGAGAACCTGCCAACACAATTTCCACACACTTCTGGACCAGCCACACAAAAACTAATATAGACAACCCCCCTTAATTTCGCGTCCTCTTTCACTTCCCGCTTTCTCCTTACCTCTACCTCGTCTCTATCGTTCAGGAAACACCTCCTCTCCTCTCCACCTCATCATCCAATCACATCACTCCAATATTGCCCTGGATCGTAACTTTGCCTCAAACTCAGGCTTTCATCTTCACCTCTGCTGCTTTCGGTAAATTACCTGAGCCATGTACCCCCAAAGTTTGTGACGTCACAGCAAGGAAGAGGTGGGATTAAAATAAATAAAAAATGGAAAATCGGAATAAATCACAGGAAATTAGGAAATTTCACAACCGTCAAAAACAGCTCCTAACCAACTCACATTGCCACACTTTGACTGCCCTGGAATGTGTCAGTGTCATATGTCAAAATCATAGTCCGATTGTGGATCCAAAGTGGGAGGTGTATACAGAAATTCGGAAAATCGGAAAAAACAGAAAATTCAGAAAATTCAAAAATTTCAACAACAATCACACAAGTCACGTGACTATAGTGTAGTCCACGTGACCGCTCTACCACCCACGTGACACCCCT
Organism: Yarrowia sp. JCM 30695; assembly: GCA_001602355.1. Classification (NCBI taxonomy): domain Eukaryota; kingdom Fungi; phylum Ascomycota; class Dipodascomycetes; order Dipodascales; genus Yarrowia; species Yarrowia sp. JCM 30695. Next base: position 1,184,030 of record BCLX01000002.1, read on the forward strand.
TCTACTCACCTCCCTCAGGTCAAACCCTCACTTGGATAAACTCCTTCCATGGGCAGTGCAGTCACATGAGAAGATGCCCCAAAAGAACACTGCCATTTTTTTGCGCCAAAACTGCGGTCTATCTGTGTCTCCACTTGTCTTGGCTCAGCCACATGGAACACATGAACGAGGCGTAGAACGTTTAGTACGAGCAGGTGGGGAAGTGGCAGAAATAGTGACACAAACAGGTGGCGGTTATTTTTAGCAGGTGAGATTAGTAAGCACATTTAAGGTTACGTGACTAATCAGGTCTATAATATTGAGAGGTGTATACGTGTCATGAAGTTGTGAGGTGGGTTGTGATATTCTGAGAGTAGTGATAGGGTGGAAACAGAGTGCTGGTAGTGCTGGAGTGAGTTGTAGGCTTATGTGTTTTTTCTGGTTTTTTTTCTATTTTTTTACAAATATTTTGAAATTAGGCTATATTACATAAGCATAATTACATAAGCGGATTACATAAGCCGGCATAAAAATACGATTACATAATCACAAGGGAATTTAGAGAGTCTTACTGTGGGTCATGAAGTGGAGGTGCGGAGATGGGAAGTGTATAGAAATAGTACTGTGAGTTCAGGGAGTCAGAAAATACCACTGGTTTTATTTCTTGCCATACAAAATTTCGAGCTGTGAGAGTTCTGTTTTGAGCGTCTTTTCCAAGTATTTCCCAACTAAGGTGTAAGTGGAGTAGTTGGGCTGAGAGGGGAGAAATTGTAGACTTTAGAACTTGGTCAAAAGCAGTTGAATTGGAATGAAAACAGTTGGATATGAGAGTTACATCCTAGACGACACTCTGAAACAATTTCCAAGGCTACAGTGTGCTGGATGGCTCTGTATGAAGCCTAGGAAGACAGGTGTAATGTCTGCTGTTGTGGGTCGCAGAAGTCAGTCTAGAAGCACAGAATTAAAGAGACTGTAACTGAGCTGTGACCATATAGTATGGAATTGCAGTTCACCTGAGTACTTGAGCATCAATAGACTTCAAACATCTACTTTTCTTAGTTCTTGCATACACTCAAGGAGAGGTCTTTGAAGCACTAGAACTCGATCAGTTTCTTTTCAATTATAGATCTGAGTCATTGAGGGATGGTAAAACGCTTCAAAGACCATTTATATCTGTTCTTACGTCTCCATAACCTTCCACGATACTTTTGAAGTGAAGTCTTACTCTGAGCTGTAGTTACATGAAACGACATCATTAAACACCCTATGAAGCTGGATTTTGTACCAATTACTGTAGGAATACCAAACAACCGTATTCAGAAGTACTTAGCATTAACTGCTTGACTGTACCTTGTGTTATTGACCGTCAAAAGCTGATGATACATAGAAGTAACTACTGTCCTAAAGTACCTTATAACTGTCACAAAGTACAGAAGAAAAGACTCACAATTTCATACAATGACACTATAAGAACAATCACGTGACTTAAGAGCTAAAACAGAGACACATTTCTACACAGGGTTAATCAGGGTTAGCTAGGGTTGGTATGTGTAATACTGATTGTGTTTCACATACACACTTACGTTACGTCACGTGACTTGCAACACTCACAAATCTCACGTGATAACCTCAAATAGTCTTTGTCGTATTCGCTTGTCGTATTCGCTTATCGTATTCTTATTCTATCTCTTCACACTGATGAGACGCACATCTCGTATTCGTTTATGTAGGGAAAAGCCGAGAGAAAGTCTGAGGAGGGAAGTGGGGTAAACTGATGTGGGTGGGGATGTAATTGGGAGATTTACGGGAATCTCTGTGATTTCTATTGTGATTTAGATGGGTACGTTTGACTGTTGAAGGTGAGTTCTTGAAAAGTCATTTGTGGATTATGTAAGCTAGCAGGTGAGTATTTGAGTGTTTGGGGCGGTTACCCTGATTACAGGGATCAAAATGATACTAATCTTGAAGATATTCTATATTTACAGCCGCAACTATAAGACATGTCCTTCTAGAGAGTGTGTATTCTTAGTAGGATGGAAAAGTACAGTTTGAGAGATGATGGAGATAAGAGATTTTTGCTGATGGCTTTTGAGAGGCTCTAAATCATCATCATCAAACTTTTGTCTACATTCACAGTCTCCAGGGATAGTAAAAGAGCTTCTGTTCTGTTTAGTAACTATGAAGACTCTGGTAGAGAAGAAATGAGAAGAGATGAAGATGGAGGCAGAAGGAGGTGTCACGTGACTTCAGAGTGAGATTGGGCTGAAAATGAGCTACTTTTTGTATCTATAGCTGCATTTTTGAGAACACCTCAAAAAGGCACATATTACTCAGCCATGATTACGTAATCATACTCAAAAAAGACTGAATCAAGAAAAAAAGTTGATAGCAGTGGTAAAATGATCCCCATGAATAACCCAAACCATCTCATTTTGTTTTTAAGTGCATGTTTACCTCTCAGTGAGAAGTCCAAGTTAAGCCAGGGTTAGTTAGGGTTGGGAAAATGAGAATGGAAAAAGTTGTGGAAAACAAAGATATGACAAAAGGAGTAGTTTTGGTATCTTATTTGGGGCTTGAAACAGATACAGTAGTTTTTTTGAAGCTTTTAGGACTTTGTAGTGTCTTTAAAGATCCATATCTTTCTTCAGTGGCTTATGTAAGATAGTGGAGATGAGAGAGTTGATTTGAGGTGAAAATAAACGGAATTGAAGTAGGAAAAGTGTATGGATTTGATTATGTAGACTCTAAGAATATGATGAAGAAGTTCTGGGGTTATATCTATACTCTTGAGTCTTGTAGAAGGGATAGATGAGAGAGGATGAGAAAAAAGAGATGGGAGTATAAAATAGAAGAGGTTGAGGGTAAAGATGGTAATAGGACATTTAAGTGAGCAGTGAAATATACACCTGAGAAGTTTTATATGTCATTTGATGTCTGATTACTATTATTTAGGTGGGTAATAGACAGTGACTTGGTGGAGAGAAAAGACACTCATACTTAACGGAGGAATACGTTAGAAGTAGAGATTTTTGACTATAGAATTGAGAGTGCAACAAAAAGACATTCCTAAAAGTTGCAAAGCTGTTCATACTTTCTGAAGTGAGATATATGAAAGACAAGATGGACACTATGTGAGAACAAATGAGTTCATTAAAGAGAAAGTAAGATAGATGGAAGTAAGAGAAGTAAAGGAACTTTTGAAAGCAGCTACAAAGAGTCGACTGACAAAGTTTCAGATGTATATTATGAACATACTAAAACTTGTGAGTCTTTCTCTTTTTTGTAGTTACAGAACTTCATATCATATTGGAAGCTCACAAGAGAGTCAAATAACTATAAGAGTGGTATCAATCAGCTTGGAAAGACTGGAGTAATCACATGACATACTTCTCAAAGCTATTCAAGCTATATTCCATCTACTCAAGTTCAATAGGAAACACAACAGAAGCTGAACATTAGTCACTATAAAATGACACCCAGGCAAGAAAACAAGCTGTAGTTTGTACAGTACACTCATTTACACACCTTAAAAATAAGTCCTTAATTTCATCCACTTCCCTTCACTTTCCATCGACTTCACAAATACTTACCTCCTCAAATAAACTTACTCACCACTCCCAACTACCACCTCAATCCCAAACTATACTCCCAACTACCACTCCACGTCCCAACTAAACCCAACTAAACCCCCTCTTCAAACAACACTCTCAAACTCGCTCAAATTATACCGAATTTCCACAAAAACTCCCCAAACCCTTGATATTACCCCCCTCAACACCCCCACACCCTCATTTAACCCCCTACCCTTCTCCACCTCGTTTTATCCCTCCTCAACTGTACCTTCCTCTTGACACCTACAAAGCCCATATCAAACGCAAACACAAACACATTTGAACACAAAACGAATTCCAACTCCCGCCAAGCAACTAGCAACAAGCTTGTCCTGTTTAGCCAAGTTCTAAATGGAAACGAACTATGTACAAGTACTATCCTAGCGTCAACCCAAACACCAACTCAAACCAGTCTTTGTTCAAGTCTTATTCTGTCATCTGATAGACTAGCTACTTGTAGACTTAGTCTAGAATATGAATGCCACAAATAGGTGTTGAATGGTCCAAAAAGAGTCCACAGAAGGAATGATAACAGAAAAAAAGGAACAAAACAATATCCAACTCTTTATACCACTTCTAGAGCACCATATAAGCCTCAATTGAACACCAAACTGTTCAATTACCATTTCCCCATTTTTTCCGTATTTTTCTCAATTTTTTCCAATTTCCCTTAATTTCCCTTTATTCCCCTTAATTCCCATTAATTCCACTTTTTTCAATTTCCTAATTCCCCACACCCCCTCTTATCATTCCCCACAGCCTAGCACGTATAGCAACGTATATGACACAAAGAAACCGTCGTATTTAGTCTGAGTTAGTCCAGACCAAAGAAGATCTGTTGATCAGAGTGATTAGTCAGCATGGGAAGTAGGCTCATAATCTGTCCTACTGAGGTTATGAGCTGGCGTTGGTGGTCATGTGATGGAGGAGGGAAGATTGAAGCTATTTTGTCACTCACAAAGCTGCAGCTGTGTTTTCGAAGTTGATTACGTAAGCACAATAAATAAGGTTATATTACGTAAGCCGATTACATAAGTACAAAGGCTTACATAAGCTCAGATTACGTAACCATGTTACATAAGCATGCTTACATAAGGTTACATATCAAACCCGTTGATTACATAATCATTTGTTTTTATGAATACTACGCTAGACAAAGACGGTAAATAAACGCTGCTATAGCAACATACTCTGTCCAACCCCTCTTTTTCCAGTGGAATTCTTTCATAATTTTTAAGTGACAAAAGTGAGACTAAGAGAGGGCTAAGGAAGAGAACTAGGGTGAAAAGTCGGAATATCTGGGTGAAAGTATGATAGAAATGATGAGGAAAGCAAGGGGAGTTGGAATATGAACTTGGTTTTGAGATTGGAGTAATATTGAGTGAGGTGGGGGGGGTGAGTGTGAAGGTGTGCAGAAAAGTTGATAGAATTTGTAAAAGTGCACCAAATTTCTTGCAGAGTTGACCAAACTAGAGATCTCGGTTTTCTGCATCTTTTCCAGCTTTTCTTTTTCCTCCACCGTTATTATTCGTCATTTTGGGACTCATTCTTGTGTGAAACTAGTACTATCAACATGCTAAGAAATACGTCAAATGAGAGTTGGTATGTGTCTCAAACATACACTAACAAGTACTCGTACAATGCCTGTAGCTCGTTTGAGACCTAATTATGAATTGTGAGTTCAAAAAAACGGGAAAACGGAAAAACGGGAAAACGTGTTCTCAAAGCAGCAACTCAAGGTAATCGGAGAAAAGTCTTAGAAATGTCGTTCCTTTTGTGATCTTTGAGTGATTGAGAGTTTTGGCAAGATTTTCAGACCATTTTACAACCAAGTATGCATAGTGTCTGAGAGACGATCTGTCAGAATGGGAGGGGCAGTTATTACAACGAGTTTTGAAGCTATCACAGTTCTGAGTCGATCACGTGACAGCTCCAGGTCACGTGACTCCAAATCTCAACTTGGATTTCTCCTACCTCCTCTGCTCGTCAAGTTTGCCTATTTACCATTTCCAGAGAAAGAAAAAAGTGTACTTGTATGCCAGCGTCTTGTTTGCTTCATGTAAGCAGACCAATGAGGAGGTGGGGAGGTCATAGGGCAGTTGAGGTTTCTTTTTGAAGTGTTTTTGAAGTGTTTTTGAGACCGAGTTTTAATACATTTTTTTTTATACATTTTTCTTTTTCTTTTTCCTTTTTCATGGTTACAAAACACTTCGTTAAGTGTACCTCCTATCACACTAAGAAAGGACATACGTGGCAGCTCAAATGCTCAAATGTATGGTTACATTAGTACTTTAGTAAGAAGACAAGATATTATTACGTAATCGTGTTTAAGAGCATCTATTTGTGTCATAGTCTTTGTAGTGACACAAATGGAGCTATATACGAACTCCAGTCACCCCACTTAGTCACCACAAGTAATTCTGTCAACTTCTTTGGCTTCTAACTTGCTCTATTCTTACGTAACCCATGCATGTACTTGTACAGTAGTAAGGTCTATATATCTTTCTAGAGTGCTTGAATTCAACAAACGACTTGACCAGATAAACAAAAAGCGCACAAAGAACATCCTGTCAAGTTTCTGTTTTTATTCCTCCAAAATCTGATCATTTTATTATCCTCCATTTACACCCCATACTCCCCCTCACTAAAAGCTAGTATACAAAAGATTGAGCCACTCTGCAACCCTGGGAACTTCAAAAAAGTCTTTAGCACGCTCAAAAACACCATAATACCCCCTTTTCTCGTCTCAAAATGATCTCCTCAAGGAGTAGTACGTCATAGTCTTGATTACTAAGCCAAACACCGACTACGACGTTTTTTAAACACCTATTGACATTATTTGACCCTCTAAAGCTCTCACTACCCCTCTCACACCTTAAATAAACGTTTCAACTGTGTTACTTAGTTGTAGACCGTTTTACTCAGCTTTTATTGGACATATTACTAATCCAATAAGACATCAAATAACAACACAACCATAGCTACTACCACCTTGAAACACAAACCCCCAACTCCAAAACTGCGTCTTTTACCGTATTTGCAACTTCCTGGACTCAGATTCGCCTCCCTTTTAGAAAAAGGCTTATTAATCACTAGCGGAAAAAGGTAAGAAAAAAATACAAACCAGTTCATCAATCAGTCTACGAAACACGTGATATAATCCATCACACTCTCAATGTCACACAGCTCCTGTCGTTTACCCACTTCTCTCGTCTAACTCTCTGTTTACCCTGAAGCATGTATCCTTGCTGATGATAGACATACAACACATTCATCTCCTACACCACAGTCTGGAAAAGGGTCGAAAAAGTGTCGGAAAAGACGGCCTGTTGTTGGTTAAACACGTCACGTGAGTATCATGATTATTGATCACCTTTTTGCACCTTTTTGTGAGTCTCGTTTTTTGAAATCTTCATCATCGCCAAACTTTTCAATCCTTCACTCAAATGACTAACGGACACCGTCAGAGTGCTCAGCGGACTCTCCTGAGCATTCTGACACCGTTCGCTAAGTCATAGCGTCTTTCTATTGACATTTCCGTGTGGTGTTGTATTGTCGACTTTTTGAACCCTCCACAGATTTTGACACAGACATGATGGAGACGTGGGAGGTGGTGCAAAGTGGTCAGAAAGACGAGTAGAGACGTTTGCAAGACTCCTCAAGAAATTTGCCTCACTTTTGGTCGAGTATCGTTGGTTTCAGTAAGTTGCTGTTTCAAAATTTTGCCGCGATTTTTCCTGGCCCAAACTGAAGACTAGAACGCTGATTGATGGTATGGAAACACTCTCCTCACTGTTACAAACACCCTGAGCAACTCCACGGGTCTCCATCACGTCTGTACCTCATTCTATCGACGTTCCCGTTTTTCTCACTACTGAAAACCAGTCATCTCAGAAAAAACGAATCACACGTGCTACATCGGATTTGAGGGTATGAGGCGACTCCTACGGGTCGAAACAACAGTTCTGAGGGGTCCACGGAGCTCCACGTGTCTTCAATACTCTTGTTTAAGTACACCTCTTCTCTATCAAGTTACAGCCAGGACAACTTTTTTTCCAGACTACACTGAGACACGAGGACTTCACCAAACGCTTCTCCGCTCAATTCTGAACCACTCCTCATCTTCCATCACCTTACTAACATCTCAGACAAAAGTTATGACCTTACCGAGGTTCAGAGGACGTCATCTTCAAAGACCACTTTTACTTCACCACCAACCACCCAAATGACTCACAGACTTCACCATTTTACTCTCCGACGCATTCCGAACACGCTGATCAACTCCCCAGAGCTCCACCGTGTCTGTGGACAAAACTGTGACAGGATGAGTTGGCTTAGTCAGGGTGATTGGTAGGGGTCTGATTTGGGACTCAGATTTGTTAGTCACGTGACAGATTTTGCTTTCGATAAGTCACGTGATTGTTACAAGTCACGTGATATACGCCAAGTCACGTGACATACTACAGAGAGTCTCCCTTGACGTCTTCCAAGCAGCCCCCTTGGTCAGCCTCTTCAGGAGGTGTGTCACGTGACCCGTGTTTTCTGGGAGACATGTCACGTGACACAAAACAAGTGGTTTAAGTCACGTGACTGGCCATACATCACGTGACTCACCTCTAACGCTTTCTATGAGCCATCTCTCTTGGCATCAGCCTCTCCCACTTTTCTGTCACGTGACCTAATAATTCTATCACGTGACTTTTTCTTTCGATCCACGATAACGCCATTTATTCTGAGCTACCTTCGATGTGAACACTTTTTCGGTAAGTGTCACTCCCCTCATGTTTCGACATGTTTTTGTGTATCCTTCTTGCAACTGACTTTCGTGATTTTTTTTCCTTTTTAGGAGAAACGAGGAAAAACGAGAAGAAATGAGTGCAGCTCGTTTTTTCGAGTTTTTTCGAGTTTTCTAAATTTTCCCGGTTTTCCCGTTTTATTTCTTATTATTTTTTATTTTCTCCGATTTTCCGATTTTCTTTATAAATCGGAAAAAATTGGAAAAATCGCAATAAATAACCCTGACTAACCCCCCTGACTAACCCCCCTCACTAACCCTCTTTCTTTCTCTCTAGATCTTCTTTCTTTCTCTACCGACCCTATATGGTCTCGTTTTTGTTATTTTTCAGTTATTTTATGTCTTTATTCAATGTCTTCATTTTCATAACCCTTGTTTCAAACATTTCTTTGTTCTATTCTATCCTCCTTTCACTCGAACTCCTCGTTTTATTTTCCTATTCTTTCGAATTTCCATTTTCTGATTTTTTCTGATTTTTTCCGATTTTCCCAAAATTCCTATTATTCCGATTTTTCTCCGATTTTCTCGACTTTCCGATAAACCCCCAAAATTCCGCAAAATTCCAATTTCCTCGATTTTCCGCAAAATTCCGAAAAACTCGAAAAAATCCAAAAAAATTCGAAAACTCGCCTAATGTCTCCACATTCATTTCCACATACCCTCCCATACTCCTTATCCATTTCTTCCCCTTCTTCCCCCTTCCTTCTCCTTCCACCCTCATACGAGGTCTATTTAACACCTGTCTTTCTTTCAATAAATGATAATGTATTGCCCAAGCGTAGCGCATGTGTCGTACTTGTAGCTGCTTGAATACGTTGTCGTTGAGAAAATAAAACCGATTTTTTTCGCCACCACCCTGATTAGTCAGCCATTAGTCAGCACAGCAAGCTTAGTCATTTGATTAGTCATCATTTTACCTAACCCACTTTCCCGATTGAGCCGATTAGTCATCTTCCTCCTCCCAAGCTGAGTCATCCAATTTAAGCTTTTGCTTATTCAGCTTCGCTTACCTAATCACCACTTACCTAATCACCCACTTGCTTACCTAATCACGACTTTTCTCTCAAACTTCTCCTTGAGCCAACCAAAGACTATGGAAACCTACCAACACCATCTCCTCACCTGTCTCAACCTTCCCTCGAGCTTACAGTCACTTTCACCCTTCAGTGCACCGTCAGTGTCTTGAAAACTGGGCTGACAAGTTCAAAAAACTGTTTGTGTCGAGTTTAAGAGGTGTTAGGTGACACCAGTGAAAGTCTGCTGTGCATAAAAGGACAGTCCAAGGTTGCGCAAAAGCCTGGAAAAGAGTTGGTGGTCTTTGTGTGTCTGTTTGAGCTTCAGTCTTTGCGTTTTGCGTCTCTTGCTCACTTGTTCCTGCATTTACACAAAGAGAAGACTAACTTGAAACAGCAAAAGTCCAACTCAAGACGACTTTCAGTGTATTCGCTCCGACTGAGACTTTGGCCAAGGTCACAGCTTGCTCCACAGAGTTTTTGTTTCTTTGTAAAGTCCTCCGATCACATGGCAACAGAGTGTGAGCTTCAAAAGTGTGTCAGATGAACAAGCGAGGAGGAAGAGAGTTATTTTGGGACTGCGAGGGTTGGGGAATCAGGATTTGCGCTCCTCTTGTCTCCTGCTGTCTTGGTTACACGGTTTGACGTCTTTCCGAGGTGCGGCTTAGGAAGGAGAAACAAGAGAAGTTAGATCGACATGAGACAGTTGTAGAAGAGGGAGAAGAGAGATGTGAGTTCAGGGAAGGTGTTGGATGGGTGGTGTGTCTTGTTCTAATTTCTGTGGTTTGTTTTGATTTTTTTTGATTTTTGACAATTATTTCGGCTAAAAATGCGAACAATAATTTCTACCGATTTCCACCGATTTTCCTTATTATGGCCTGATTCCCGATGATCAAACCCCGCTAATACACTATACACCTGCTCAATTCCGTTATCTTCGTTTTTCCTTCCCTTAGTCAGCGATATTGACATCTGAGACATGAGTGGCTGGTCAATATAGTTGAAACATGTTTGACCTATCACGTGGAGGAGGGCAGGTGATGAATTGAAGAGTTGGCGGCTAAGTGGCGGGTATTTGGCGGTTATTTGAACCTGGTTTGTGTTTTTCCGTGTTTTTTGATTCCCTCCAAAATCCTCATTTTTCCGCCCACTTTTCTCAGGCGCCATTTCCCAGGCATTCGCAGAAATAGCGCAGGGATCTTTTCGCGACGCCCGTATTTTTTCCAGTCTTTGTCTCGGCAGAAATGCGCAAAGTTAGTTGGTTGGTGAAACCTCCCTCGTGAGGTGGTGATGATGACGTAAGGGCGATTTGGGGCTGAGGGGTAGGGAGGGTAACCGTGTTGTCGTGGTAACAAAGTGGAAATTAAGGTGAAGGAAATGGGGCATGAGGGGGGGAACAAGAAGACCTAAGTACCTCATTGCTTAGATCTCAATACTCCACCTCTTCACCACTCAGGCAGTGTCTCACAGGTGGGCTGGTTAAACAATTGATAGACATTAATCGTGATATTGGTATTGGTATTGGTTGAAATTGATATTGCTATTGGTTGCTCACATGAGGGATTATCTTTTGGAGGTATTTAACCTGGATGGTCGGCTGCTGTTCTACTTTACCACTACAACTTTGACATGGGTGTTGAGACACAGACACAGACACAAACACAAACACAGCAGATGGCTATTAACACAGAGAGAAAAGCAGCTCCATATGGGTACTAACTAAGGGCAGGTCTTTATATGACATCTCATCTATGTCTTGATGACTTAGTCTTCTACCTCAGATAGACTATACCCTGTCAGTACCTCCCAATACTAAGGTAAGGTACAAGAGGTGAGTTCTGAGACGATGATGTTCTAGACCAGATAAACGAGCCTTATGTGACGCTTTATGAGTGACTAACTTCGTTAGTGTCAGTTTAGCGCCAAACTAGCACCTTTTGAGCCCAAAATTGCGCTAACGCACTTGACATGTGTCACCAACGTTCTTGGCTGAACTGCATTAGCCACGGAAAAGTGCTACAGTATATTAATGTCAGGTACAGCCTTGGTGCTGTTGCTATAGTTCTGTTATGGCTTCAGTCTTGAGATGTGTTAGAGTAGGTACAGTAGCTACCGGTACTCAGAGGACTAATCTTAAGGACTCTGGTGATGATGAAACATCTTGTACAACATGACACAGCTCAAGGTACAGTACCAGTCACATTGACTACATTGACAGCAACAGTATCGTAGAAATGATACGTGTTCATCAGCTTTTGACGATACAGTACCAGTACTGATAGGTGCTTGTAGCAATATACTGTATAGTCTCTTCTTTGATACAGAGTCTTAGACAGCTGAAGATACTGTAGTATTGATAAGACAATTGAAGACTTAGTAAACTACCTCATAGCAATTGAACTAATGACCTATACGTATACGGCTATGATTCTTCAGTATTTTCAGAGCTTCTGTGACTTGTGGAGTCAATTGAGATCTATATCACTTCATTCTGTTCTGCTGTCTTACTCTGTTACATCTCACGATACAATACTGCAGACTACAGAATACCTGATGTCCTAGTGACTAGCTGGAAGACAACTGCTGTATTCAGACAGCCTAGAAGTCTTGTATTTCCAATTTCTCAGTTCTTAATTTCAAATTCCCAGTTCTCGATATCACACACCTTCTGTCAATGAGCCCCAAGTCTCACCACCTGACTTAGCCCCATTTATCACCACCTGACCTGTGCCCCAAAGTTGCAGCCCCAAAGTTGCAGCCCCAAAGTTCCGACCAGTCAGTTTCTGTACGTGGCCTTATTAAGACGAGGTAGTCCTAAATGGATTCCTTCCTCTTCTTCATCACTTGACAACATAAACAAACTAAAGACACCTTGCACTAGAGGACAGTAGAATGAGGGCATAGCTACGAGGTCTAGTGACTACACCATACCTATTGAGCCGTCTTCCAACGTGAGTGTCTTGCCTTACTTCTTAGTGCACCTCTACTAACACAGACTTTCAATGACAGCACAAGTACCGAGGTAAGTATTGTCCTCACAACACCACACTAACACCCACACTAACACCCACAGAAGTACCATTGAAGATCACCTGTTAGTCTCAGGGGTATTGGAGACTGTCACAAGTGCCCCAAAATGCCCAAATGACTCAGCACCACTTCCTACTGAATGTTGTGTGACTATTGTACTTCTAACTCAGCCTTATCTAGGTGAGTACCTGTGAGTACCCCAACCACACCACATGCTCAAGCCACTGCCTCACCTCTTATCTCAGGCAAAAGGCCCGACTATCTACACTATCTCTGCTTGAGCTTCGCCAAGTCCGATCTTCGAGCTTGTATCTGAGCCAAGTGGAACACGAGGTCGGGGCTGTGCCGTATTCATTTATTGATTCCTTTTCCTCGTTTAGCTCAGTTAGGGCACCGGAAGTCGGCAATTAGTTGGGTGCTGTAGCGATGCAGCCAGAGTGTGGAGAACCCAACCCTGGTTAACCCTGCCATGTGCAAACGGACACTTTTGTTTTTCCTATCTGGAGAACATCTCGCCGTATTCAGAATCCAGCAGGAGCCAGCTTACCGAGTACAAATGCCGCACCAAAGTTACAGGTACTGTAGCTTAAAGATGGAAGACTGTGGAATATGAAAGAATATTGAAGAAAAATGGGGAAAAATGTGGCAAACAAGGGAGAAACGCTTTCTTATTGTCCAATAAACAGTTCCTTAGACTCTTCGAATGGGTGGCAAAAAAGACTTTTTTTTTTTTTTTTCTTCCATTTTCTCGATTTTCTCTGATTTTCCTGATTTTCCAAATTGAACTCTCACATTAACCGTATATCGCCACCAGGCTAAACTGTCATAGATCATGATGGACAAAGGAGAATGATAATCCGGCTATCGGAGGAGTGATAGACGATCTTGGTGGCGGAATTCACTGTATTTTGTGAATTCTCCCTGTTTTATGAATTCTCCCTGATTTATGAATTTCTCCAATTTTTCCTGAATATCCAATAACCTTTAATTAATGAACACCTCACAAAAACTCCACATGTCTTTATTAGCACCTAAATAGCGCCAAATTAGTAGAAACCGTTATCTCAACGTCCAGGGAGACTCCAGGAGTGAACTGCAATTTCCCCTTAATTTTCCATATTTTATTTATATTTTATTTATATTTTACCACTTATTACCCTCACCTACCATCACCTCGTTAACTTTACTCACCACCTATTTCACGTTCCACATCATCACCACACATCACCACATCATCACCACACAACGCCACTCAAAGTAGCTCAAAAATAGTGCCAAAATAGCGGAAAAAACGGCTCCCCTATTTTTCAGCACTCACTGATTAATTTCCAATTTTCATTTCTTTTTTCCCCATTTTCCCCATTTTGTTCTCATAATTCTCCTAATATCCTCGTTATATCCCTCACCACCTCCCATTTTTCTTTTGCTCCCATCCTCCGAAGTCCTGAGCAATGTCCGAGGTAGGGTTGCGCTAGCCTAGCCGAAACGCTAGATGCGCCGCACGAAAATGCCCCCCGGGCCAGCCTCGTCTTTCGGTGCGTTTTCGGCCGCAAATATCATGCACTTTTGCTGTTGCCTCTTTGTGTCCTTTAGTGAGCCGCAGCAAATGTGCCCCAAAGAGCCGAGAGACACAGACGGCGAATTTCCGAGCCGCACGGACTCCTCCCAGCGAGCCGCATGAATTTCCGAGCCGCACGGAACGGCGAGCCGCACGGGAAAGAATTGATGAGCCGCACGGAGAAAGCCGAAGGTTTGATGAGCCGCACGGATAAGGAGTGTCCAGAAGTGGGACTAATAGTGGTCAGAAATGAACAAAAATTGGACTGCACATAATTAACAAGCAATTGAGCAATTCCTGAACTTCTCAAGTCTCAAATATGGATATTTGTCGAGTAATGACGTTTTCAATTTTTCCAACTTTTTCACCCTCTTATCTTTATCTCCACATCCTCTTCTTCTTTGGCCTATCAGAAAGCCCCATTATGCACGCTTATCTCTCTCTTCTCCTCGTTCCGGTTCTCTCGCATTCTGCATGCTTCTGGAAGGCCAAAATAAGGTTAAGCCTCATCTTCGAACCTTTCCATCTTATCGGTTATGCAGCATCCTGCACCTCTCTCTGCTCCTTTTCCGAGCCGCACGGCGGGATCACAGGGTCCTGGAAAGTCGCCAGAAAGCGCAGTTTTCGGCCAAAAACGAAAAGCAAGGGCTCAAAACCTTCCGCACGCCGCCTGCAACCCTCCATTGACCTTAACTAAGCCCAAGACAAAGAACCCTGCGAGTTATACGCTCGAGAAGGCTTGTGGGTGCAGAATAGACGTCTTGCTGACCCACTCTCGGCTCAAACTGCCGCAAGCGAACCTTTGGGGTGGTTGCAAGAGCCCAGAGAGCAAAAACACAGTTTACACGGCGCTCAAAGTGTCCGTATCGGTGCGTTAGCGAGCACATGGGCGTTTTACGAGGTGTCAATACGGTGGAAAGCTGAGTTTGAGGGATAGAGAGTTGAGAACAAGACTGAGGGTTGCTTAGGGCTAGAGGAGCAATCGGATCAAGTTCCCATGTGTTTTCCTGCAGCACAAGAGAAGTTGTAGAGTTTTTCTTTGTACAGGGAAAAGTGTCATAGTTTTTGCTACACTAGAGATATCTTTGTGTGGACTTCACCAGCTTCATCCTTGAACCTACGTTCTTCCCCCTTACTAAGCACCCCTTTGTCACATGCTTGGTCGTGATTCTACAGGGTAACTCTCTTCTCGTTTCACCCCATCTTGCACCCCCCGTGAAAATCCCAATACGAACACTATCAAAACAAAACTGCGACACATTCCTCTCGCCATCCGCCTTGACCTCTCCACGCTTCCAAATCTGGCATTCCTCACGCCCAATCGGACCTACATGACTTGTGTCAGATTGAGACACGACAGATTAGGTATGCCTGGAAACGCAAAAAAAATAAATGAAAAACAGACCAAACCTACAGCCATGTGTTGATGTCTTAGCTGGGAATCAGGTTCATATGTGGCACACTGTGTCTCCAGAAAATATCAGTACATTCTCGAAGATAGAAAAAAAGTTAAGTTTGGGAGAGAGGAAAGATATGAATAAGTATTTATGTGGTGGAGATATGAAGATAGGAGGAATTTATTTTGAGCGGAATTTTCGTCAATTGATGATTTTCATTTTTTTATTTATTTTTATTTTCCGATTTTTTTTTATTATTTTATTTACCCATTTTTTTCCCTCCCATCCTTCTCGCTTGTGTACCTGCAGAAGTTTGCCTTTGCCTCAAACTTCCCTTGTCTGCACCTCTGAGGGGATCTTTGCTGTATCAAAAGAGGTCAAAAGAGGTATGTATAAAATGCCGCAAGAGAGGATTAGGTAAGTGGAGCAAAAAGGTGGTGTAGAAAAGAAGCTGGATTTGTGGTGGGATTTTTCAATTTTTTTTTCAAAAATTTTCCAATTAATTTGCAATTTTTTATTCCCTCTACAATTATTTAATTTTTATTTTTTTAATTCCCAACCACTTTTTGTGAACTCTAAACGTTGCGCAAATTGGAAACACAAAATGAAAAAGAGCAAAAGCGAAATCCAAAACTCCCAAACCAAATCCAGAATGTGCACAAACCAAACACAAACACAAAAAGTATCCGGTTACCGAAACCCATGCTGAAGAAGGTGTCCGATTTGGCAAAAAAAAAAAAAAAAAACCAAACCAAAAAACGAATTTCAAACAGGCAAAGAAAACATGGCAAACAGAATTGTCCGAAAGGAGCCTGGTGGTTATGTGGTTATGTGTGTGTTTGTCTGTTTGTGTCTATTTGTGGCTGCTTCTGTATCCTCTTTGGTCGTGTCTACCTTCCAATCTCGGCTTTTGTCTTCACATGAGAGATGTGCGTTAGATGGGGTGGAAACGAATGTGGTGGGTGGTTGTGGAGTATCTGTAGTGCTTTTGTGAGGTATTTCTGGGGGACTGGTTTTTTTTTTTTTTTTTTTAATCAGGTAGGGGTACGACTATTTGAAGGGGTGTTTTGGGGACCGTTTTGGGGACACATTTAGTAAGGTGGGGGTTCGACTATTTGGAAAAAAGGAATTTTCGCAATTCCTCAGAAACCGGATTTAGCACTAAACCCAGGTTTGATATCTAACCGCGGTATCGCTTCGTATCGCTTGTACCTCTTCATACCCTCTGGAATGCCTCAGGTAGATAAGATAGTACGTTTTATACGTGTTGATCACTTTAAAGACTGTAAAGAAAGCTGAAAGAGATACGAGGGTGCCTTAGAGAGACGACTAGTGGAAGTGTGTTTGAAAGAGGTATATCATACTGTGCTTGTATGAAGTATAAGAGGAATAGTACAGGGTATACATGTAATAAGAAGAACTGTATTAGTAAGACAAGGAAGCTCTGAATACGTCTGGAAAGCACTTTTTCGTCTTTGTCAGCATGAAATTACCCGGAATCCACAGTTTCAGGCAATTTGGAGCCCTCCTTGTACCTCTTTGAAGCCCCACATTCGTTTAGTACACGTCCTGCAATGTACCCCAAGTATAACACCAACAAGGGTTTTGATTGGAGTAGGAGTCCGACGAAATAAAAGAGGAAGAGGAAGTGAGGTATTGTGGGTGCTTTTTGGAGAGAAAAACTGTCAAATTTTGCTTCAATTTCGAATTTTTGAACTTCACTTTTTCACAACTTCTTCCGACACAATTTTTCACACTACTTCAAAATTTTCACACTTCTTCTTCGACAATCCAGCCAAAAACCTCTCATATCCCCTCTCTCCAAGACACTACCTCTTCCACTGTGTTTCATTCCGTTTTCGACGATGTTCATGTCTCACTTGGAGAGTACTTGAGGGGAGGTAGAAGAAGATGGATAAAACGAGAACGAAAAGAGCTGGAGACATGGGGACTTGATTGGAGTGTTTCGATTAGTTGAAATAACCACGTGACCAAGTTTCATCGAAATCCATGGCCAACTGACCTTTTTTTTTCACTTCTACTTTCCCTACACCTCTCTCTCAGACACGATACACACGACCAAAAAACACACATTATCTGAGCGAGTTAGAAACCTGAAATTGTCGTCTGAGACTTATTAGACGAGTCCAAATCGGGATTTTACACAATCTAATCGTGTAAATATTTTCCCCTTTTTTTTAATTTTTTTTAATTTTAATATTGCCCGATTATTGAAAAATAATTAAAAAATAATTTAAAATAGAAATAATAAAAATAATAAAAATAATAAAAATAATAAAAATAATTAAAATAAATAAAATATTTTCAAATCCGTCAAAATCGTCCTTTTCGCACGCCAACCTCGGCTGCACATTTCCAACGCCCTGCACATGTACCAGAGCAGGTAGTGCAGCCGTAAGCGAGAGTAATTAGATGGGAATAAAAAAATAAAAATAAATAAAAATAAATAAAAATAAATAAATAAAAAACTGGAAAAAATATACCACAAAATCTACAACAAAAGGCAACACTTTGGCAGTCCTAAATTTGCAATTTCCAAAGTTGGTGTTATTTGTTCCTATATTTCGGTTTTTTTTTTTTTTTTTTTTTTTTTTTCCCCATTATTTCAATTTTTTAACATTTTTATTTTTTGATAAATGTTCGACACTCCCAATTGGAACACCTATGCAGCCACTCGCTAACGCTCATGGCTGCTAACGCTCATGGCTGCTAACGCTCATGACTTACTAATCCGTTTCATCTAGCCTTATACGTCACATGTGTCAGGTTAAACTTCTCTCATCACCCCATTTCTGGCGCAGCTGTGCTTTAGGTTCTGCATAAAGCCAATCTAAAACCCTGCAGCATTGGAGTGCGGTTAGGGATGCGATATTTAGGGTTAGGGTAATGGGGGAGAGATGGGAGTTGGATAGATTGATTTATCGAGCCCCAAACTACCCTAATACCGGTATCCGCCGTTGTATCCATTTTTACCCTAATATTTATCACCTCTTCCGACTTTGTGCAGATCTCTTGGACGCATAAAGCTGCAGCTGCAGCTGCAGCTGCAGCTGCTGTTTTCTTTGTCCGTTTTAGGCTTCTGCTAGCACATGTCTCGAACCCTAACCCTATCCTTCATGCTTGTCCGCCGCTTGATCGGACTGTGGGCCAGCCGAGAACAACCTTTGTCCGGATGGGGACATGCACGAGAACTGAGAAAATAAAAATAAAAAATGAAAAAAAAATGCACCCAAAAAATTCCCAATAAATCGAGGGAAAAATCAGCAAAATCCAAATCACTCCACAAAAGACACGTGATTTTTCGCCTCCAAATTTGGCCTCCATTTTCGCCCTTTTTAGCCCATTTCCCGCCCCACCTCTGAACTTTGTGTTTTGTTGCTTTTCGATTTGGCCAACCTACATCCAACATCGCTCCACAAAAGTAAAATAGTCTGTTTGGGAAACTTTGAGTTATGCAAGATAGCAAAGGACTTATAAAGGTAGCCCGTCACCACCGGTATCACAGAGCCATCGAGTGGAAGCCATCAGCCTCAAAGTCCAGATAACCGCCAGATAGCCGCTCAATTAGCCGCCAATTACCCGCCAGCCGCCATACACCACATACACCACCACCACCACACCATGTACGACTTTCTGGTTCTTCCTGAATTCAACGAGTCGGAGTTTGACCTTGGGTATGACAACTCCAACGTTGTGAACGCCTTTCCTGAGGTTACGGACACATCGAGCCAGAGTGGAGTGAACTACACGCCGTTTGTGGGGGCTGACATGACCCACGACATGAGCAGTGTGACCCACGACATGACCCACGACATGAGCAATGTCATCAACACAAACAGTGACATGAGCAATGTGACCCCCAACATTGGCAATGTCACAAACACCACCCCCAACATTGGCAATGTCACTGCCCCCTCAGACCCCTACTACACTTACGACGCCATGGCGATTGACGACGTGGTTTTCCCCTCGATGATGTCGCCGACCATGAGCTCGGAAGGCACGTCTCCCACCGTTGCGGACTCGTTGTTTGACGACGGGTTCGATCTGTTGAACACAAACGTGACCAGAAAGATGAGCCAGATGAGCCAGAGCCAGATGACGCCGCCTCTGCAGACGCTGCACACGAGTCCTCTGTCGTCGGTCGATGTGTCGCCGATTGCCTGTCAGCCGACTCCGGTTCATTCGCGAAGTCAGTCGTATTCGATTTATGGGGGTCGAGATATGACCCGCGACATTAACAGTGTGACCCACGACATCAGCTCTGTGACCCCCAACATTGCCAGTGTGACCCCCAACATGACCTCTGTCACTAACGACATCAACCATGTCACCCACAACTCTACTCATGACATTAACAATGTGACCCGCGACATCAACAATGTCACTCACGACATGACTGGTGTCACCCACGACATCGACCATGTCACCCCCAACATCGACCATGTCACTCACGACGATAGCGACTCAGAATCAGAATCCTCCTCCCCCGAACTGTCGCTGGACGACTCGCCTTCGGCCCACGGAGTGCTGTTCAAAAACCTGTCCTCCGACGAACAGACAAAGTACCGCAAGTACCACTGCCCGGTGTGCAAAAAGTACTTTCGACGGGACTTGCCTCGGCATCTGCGCATCCACCAGCGGGTCGCCCGATTCGTCTGCCCTTACCCTAGGGACCAGTGCTCACACAAACGCGGTCAGTTCAACAGACCTTATGACTACAAGAAACACCTGCTGCATTCGCACTTTCAGTTTGATGAGGCAAAGCTGGTGAGAGGATTCCGAGACCTCAAGTCGAAACTGACCCATTACGGCACTTGCAACTGTGGAAGGAGGTTTCGAGCAGACAAGTGGCTGGACGACCATGTCATGAAGTGTCTCAAGGACAACTCGAGGTAGATAATTAGAGGACTA
The DNA here is from genome assembly GCA_001602355.1 of Yarrowia sp. JCM 30695. Lineage (NCBI taxonomy): Eukaryota > Fungi > Ascomycota > Dipodascomycetes > Dipodascales > Yarrowia > Yarrowia sp. JCM 30695. The sequence goes on from BCLX01000002.1 coordinate 1,204,348, forward strand.
TTTATTGTATATATTTATGAGCGATAAAAGGAGTGTAGGAGATAGTAGTTTGGTGTCTGGGGGGTCCTGGAGTGACCTGTAGTTAGTTCTGACTGTCCTGGAGTGTTCTGTAGTTGCTGTCTGATTTTTTCTGATTTTTTCTGATTTTTCTGATTTTTCATTTTTAATTATTTTTAATTATTTTTAATGATTTTTTAATTATTTTTAATTCATTTAATTTAATTAAATCCAACAATTACAAGATTCCTCCCTCTCTCTCAAATAAAGTGCAATGTAGCATCCGGGTACAAGTACCTCGGGAATAATACTGACACCTAATCGATGGTTGCTCCAGAGACCTCCCCCAAATTTTCATCTATTTATTCGGATTATTTATTTGCCAGTGCATAAAACGACTATTTTTAAAATAATTTATTATTTATTTTTTTAATACGCCAAGATTAACCGATAATTTACACATTAATACGGTGGACGCATGCACCTTGCCACGGCTGATCACGTGAAGCAAATGAGATCGAAGTTTGGAGGATCAAGAGGTGTAAAACATTGCTATAGATGAGAGAGAGGTTTTGGGTGTTATTGAGGCGTCCAGGGAGGCGTCAGAGGTGGTGATTTTTGCTCTCCTATTTTTTCCGATTTATTTGGAATTTCTGGGAATAAATTTTTCTTTTCTTTTCTATTTATTTTTAATTCCATTTTGTGACCTGATTTCCGGCCGTTTTTCGTTGCTTTTTCGATGCACGGCGGATTAAAATAGCCCTGCGAAGCGCATGGGTGGGTCCGCTAGCGCGGAGATACTGGCAGCGATTTTTCCCATTTATTTCCGCCAGTGGCATGTTTTTTTATCCACTTTTAATGGCATGATTTTTCTGCCACCCAAGTTACTAAGGGTCCCCCCTTGTTCAGGCTTATCAGGGTAACAATCAAGATTTCGATATTGAATGTGTATGATTTATTCATAACACCTTTCTAGGAATACAAAATACTGCTCTGGGAAACCATTAAAGGATGAAGCGATCAGAAACAGCAATCGGAGACGAAGATAGCATGAGATCAGTCTATAGCCATTAGTATTGGTTTTTTTTTTTTTTTTTTTTTCCCACTAAACGGACCCACTGAGAGATTTACGAGTACTAAGGGTACCCCACAGGTCACCGGGAGAAAATCCACCTTGCCCAATTTTTGTGTCCAATTTTTGGCCAAAAAAAGCCCTTCTAAAAAACCCCTCCGCTTCCCCTCATTGGCCCCATATGTCCCCTCGTATTTTAACCGCATTAGGCCGCTTTAGCCCTCTGTCATAAATGGCGTGGTGTGGGGAACCGAACCCAAGACAGCAAAACTAGCAATGCTTTGAGACATCACATGGGCGACGGTAGGGTAACCAGCGGTGAGTTAATCGAGAGAAACGGTTTCACGTGGACCAAGAGGGGAAGGGTCTTGTCAGTGTCTGAGTGGTTGAGAGAGTAGACGATTTTGAAGTGTAGATGATTTTGAAGGGTGTTTTTTTTTTTTTTTTTTTTTTTTTTTTTGCCCCATTTTGTGCCCCATTTGTGCCCCATTCTTCCTACCTACTCCCAACTACTCCCAACAAAGCTACTTACCTCCACCCTAGTAATGGCAACGTTCAAAAGGTGGGCGATGTGGGCTGTAAAAATAGTCGTCAAGGCTCCAGCTCCCTTCTGTGCTGTATAGAGCACCATTAACCGATTACCCTCATTCGCCATCTTCCATAATCGTCATGATAGACAGATGTGCAGTTTCAGTTGTCTTCGCTGTCTTAGATCATCACTGAGGTATTCAAAGTAGAAGCACCGTGGAGATAACAGAATTACATGTAGCTGTTGAGTGGAGGGTGGGTGTATTTCTGGTAATTTCTTTTTCGATTTGCATCATCAACAGATTTTTGTCCATTTTTTTTTTTTTCCATCATTCGTCTCAACTCCCCACTGAAGATCATCCAAGAAGGCTGGAGACAAGAGAGCGATATGAGACTGTAGAGAAAGGAAGGCTTACTCGAATGGGCATTAATTCGGACTTGGAAGTGAGCAATTGAGGAAATAGGAAATTTTGGAAAGGTGAAAAAGTGGAAAAGTGGAAAAACGGAAAATATCCGGAAATGCAAAAGAAAGGTACCAATCTGTTCCCCTCGCTCTGGGGAGTATTATGGTACCCTCCAATACCATTTCCCTTCAATACTGACCCTCCAGTGTTGTTTTCTCTCAGACCACCTTAATTATGTGGTGACGCAAAAGTCTCTACATCTTTTGATCCAGAGAAGATGGACAGAACGTGAGACTACCATTTGATTCAGCGTAGCTGGTTTACTCACTACACGAGATTTCAGCTCAATTGGGTGTATACTCATAAATTGAGTGGTTTTCCAACACAAAAAGCACCACCTACAAGTACACATCATGCACCAGTTGGGTCTCAAAAGTACCACAAAACCAGCCTCATCCTTACTCACCTCACCTTCCTCGACCTTCCACGAATAAACTTGCGCAACCAATGTCTGGAGGGGAAGGACTTTGAAACATGCGTTCAACCTGAGACAGCGTCCCAGACAAGTAAGAGACATAGCTTAGGCTCAGCTACAAGTAAAGTGGGGGTTGCAGGGTGAAATGGGGCTACGATAAAATAAGCAGCCTCATTCGGTGGTTTGAGCATTCCTGAGTACCGGTACATAATGTGAAACAACTCATTCTCTTTCTAACTCATAACCACTCATAACCATCCACAACTCATAACTTATGACTAAATCACGCCAAATGACGATCTCACCCCATTGGTACTCATAACTCATAAGCTCTCAGACATGTCTCAAGGGTAACCAAGAGGCCAGATTAGCTCGAGCCACCTCATGTCTCTCGTACCAATCTCGCGGAGGAATGTGGAAAAAGGAATATCGTATATTCTGAAGCACACCCCCGTTACATTCCCCAGACGGGAAATTATTATCTGCCCGCAGAAAAACAAGAATAAACACAATTATTGAGATTAACTAAGACACTGCCTGATAGCGTGCAGCAAGATGAAGAACGAGACAAAACATTGTAGTCCAGGCAACGAGATGAGATGGTGGTTGCTTCCAGCTGTCTTCAGGACATGTCTTGGGGCTGCTTGATTTTTTGTGATTTTTTTTGATTTATAAAAAAATCCTCTTTTTTCGTTGATTTTTATTTTCCAATTCTTTTCCAATTATTTATTTATTCATTTAATTAACCAACCACACATGTCAAGAAGACATAACCGTGTAGGCAGGGTCCTTATGCACATAGCCCATGTATTAGGGCACGCTCCGACATTGCTTTATTGGGAAGCCCTAACCCTGAATTAAACCCTGATTGGGCTACCCTGACCTGACCACCTAATCGCCATCGCCCCGACCCATCGCCCTAACCCAGATTGCCCTAACCAGATCACCTAACCCAAATAACCCTAACCCCGGTGCGGCCGCCACGGGCAAACCCTAACCCCTGACAGTGGTGCGGGTGTCTTGCCCATCCCTCAGGGGGGCCCCAAATCCTAACCACGGACAAAAGAACCCTAACCCTAAAGCCGCCGCAGCGTGCGGGTTTTGGCGGTGTCCGGCCCTAACCCTATTTCCCAGAATGGCCTACCCCAACCCTCAACCCTTGTCCGTTTCGGGGACCATGGAAAGTATCCTCAAAAAGCAAACCCATGTTTTAGGTGGGCGATTTAGTGAGGGAAATTGGAAATAATCGCCTTCAAAATCAATCCCCAATAATCTGCTTTAATTCAAATAAAATCAAATAAAACCAAACAATTGTCAAATATTCACCAAATATTCACCGATAATTCAGTCAATGCCTTTATCCATGCAGATCATAAATCCAGGCTATGATAGATCCAGAGCAATGGTGATAAAAGATGGGTTTTGTCTGAGACAAGATAAAGAATTAAAAGAATTAAATAAATAAAAATGAAATAAAAGTGGAAATAAAAATATAAAAAAATTGGAGAAAATGATTTTTGAAAAAATCAGAGAAAAAAAAAAAAAAACCTGCAAAAATCAGAGACACAAAAGAACACAAGTAGAGACACAACCAAGACAGAATAACACCCCCCTAACCACCATATCCTCTACATTGCTCGTTTATAGTTGACAACTTTGCTCAACTCGTGTAAATAAGCGGATACGAGAAAAACCCGATTTGCGTCTTCTGAGAAGCGGCAAAGTTGCGGCGAGTTCCGAAAAGTGTCCGTGTGGCCGCCGTGGAGACACAGACGGGAAAAACGATAGCTCAAAGCGGCAAAGTTGCGGTTCTGTGATCATTACCAGATTTGTAAAATCGAATAAAATCGAAGTGTCTCAAGTGTCACAAGTCGATGGAAAAAGCTCGAGTGACGAGGATGTAGACTAGTGTTTATCGTGATACCTAGGTTTTTGGAGATACTTTAGATTGATTGTGCGAAGAAATTGAAAGTGGACGAGAAAAAAAGAACCACAAGACGGATATCGACGAAACCACTACCAAACAAATCAGAATCTTCTCCCGAGTAGAATGGTGGACTCCGTTTGTCTGTAGCTTGGGAACTGAAGAAACTACCGAAATTCTCCCCCAAAACGCGAGATTTTCGACAAAAAATTCCCAGACTTGTCAAGGACGTGTTGCAGTTGAGCAGAAGTGGATGGATGGCCTTAGGAAGCGATTGGAGCAGTTTTGTGGCTCAGAAGTTGATATTTCGTCCATGTCTTAGTGTCAATGTGGTGAGGTAACGGAGAGCTAAGAAGACGTGTCAAAAGCGAGTAAAAAATGCCCAAGACTGAGGATTTGTCAGAGACACTCATTCAACCACCCAGACACGCCCCATCAACTCCCCACACCTCTCACGTGTCTCAACCCTCCGTAATTGTGTTTCCGACGATACTCACTTTGGGGGTGTTGCAGAGTTGGAGAAAAACGTCAAAACGCAAGATACGACCTCGGGAAGTCTTTTAAACGATTCGGGCGACCTCGGTTGCCCCCGTGACGCCCTTCTTTTCGCTCAGGCAGCTCTCCGGCGAAATCTGGACAACTTCCGGATTCTGTGCGGCGAAAAACACGTTGCATGGAATAGAGTGTATTTGAGAGAAGAGAAGGAGCTTAATTGGAGGAAAAAGGGGTGGATTTGGGGGTTAAGGAGGTGTTGAAAACACTTGAAATAGGTCAGATATCACTTCTGGAGGTCGATATTACCGTTTCCGTTTTTTCTCCTTTTTTTCCCGATTTTTTTCAATTTCTTTTTAAACTTTGAAATTCCACGAAATTCCACGGCCTTCTGGTGGCACAGTAAGATTCTCGAGAGAATTCTTCAAAGTCAGGCAGACGAGGCGGAAAAGCTTGAGGGAGAATTTTTCCGAAATGGGGGGCAGTCAGAATGTCGGAATTTCGTCTTTAAATCGAAATTCCTCCATTTTTCGTCCAGTTTACCGTGTTCTGTGTTGGGTGATTAGTCAGCCCAAGTTGGACATGTCTCACGTTAAAAAAAGGGGAAAAAAACGGAAAAAAAGGGGAAATTTGGGAAAAAAAGATGAACAAAAATTTGAGATTTTCACAGAGGATGCCTGAATACACAGAGTGGTGCCTCAGACTAACGCCTCAGTGGCAAATGAAAGTACATATAACCAGAGGAAAAGTAGAACTATCAACAATAACACAAACAACATCGACACAAACAGTTTCAACGACAACTCTGAAGTTGACGTTTTTGCACTCAGTTGACGACGTACATGGCGCTACTGGTGACTAGCTGACTAAGCTGATTTTGTGGTTTTTTTCATGTTTTTTGGAAAATTTCAGGATTTCAGTGACACTCAGGTTGAGCTATGGTGTTGTCTATGAAGTGTATGACGTCTAAGCTAAGGGTACAGTGTGAGAAGTCTGAAAAACGGCATTTTAAAAAGTCAACATTTTTTTGAAAAAATCGAAAATATTTTTCTTCAGTGAGTACTAAAAGTCGAGGAAATCACGTGGGGAGTTGATACAACCGTTTGTACAGTGTCCAACTCCCCTCAGACACGTTACTGTGGAGATAGAGTGTGTGTGGAGACAAGGGTGAGTGTTAGTAAGGGAGGTAGTGAGGAGAGGAGAAAGTTGGGTGATTTTTTTTGTGTTGCAAGATATCGACTAGGGGACTCCGGGAACGTGTTCTCCAAGGCTGTGGGAGGGTTTTGATCAACTTCTTTTGGCTGTATCTCTACCCATGATGATTACTAAGAGTGTTGTTGTGTGTGGAGTATGGAATATGAGAAGTCAAGATTTTTGTTCAAGAAGAGAGATATGAAGTGGGTGAGTTTGCCAGGGTGGTGACGGTGCCTATCTGAGTGCTGTGCAATTTTTCCGTTCGTTTTCCCCCACTACTTCTCATTCTATTCACCTCCGTTGACTTCAACGCACACTAAAATACACACACTTCTACATCGACGAATACTCCTCCTAAAGACAGCTGGAGTCCTGGAAAGTGATCAGAGACGGAAGGGGAACATCCTACAGCAGTTCTACGGCTTTTGACACGCCCACAACACCTACATGAGAGCATGACACTTTCTACGACACACAAAAAAGAGCGACGAGAACTGAGACGAGAAAAGGTGCTATGAGAGAATGGAGTTGACAGGAGTGGAGCTGGAGGTCGGAAGAATGGTTTGCACTGGATCTTGTGTCTCTAGCTGTTGTGTGGATGATTTGGTGGGGGTTCTCATATTGCTGTCCACTCTCCACGACATACCATTTTAAAACAACAACGAAACGCGCTACAACGAAACGGAGTCCAGGAATCGGTTCATTGCAACAGTCCGAACCAGCACCATCAATTTCAATCTTTTTCCATCACTTCTGGACAACTTTTGAACACTCTCATATTACACACTCTACACCACAACATGACTCTTGTACTCACTCAAAAAACGCGCTACAACTCTATGGAGTCTTTGGGAGTGGTCGTGGACACCCAAAAAGGTGTTTGTACCATTTGGTCACGTGACAGCTACTCTCAAAAGTCCAATTGAGACATGTTTGTGGTGTGTACCATACACTACATGGAAGGTCACAAACACCCTCTTAGAGTGTCGCTGTGACTACGTGGAGTTGATCACGTGACTCATAAGAGCTCTATTCAGTCACGTGACTACTTTCACACCTCCTGACACACCTCATAATCTCTGATTAGTCATACTCTCAGGGTGGTGTACTGTTCATGTGAGTTCCTCAGAACAACACATTGCAAGTCACGTGGAGACAAGTGGAGTTGAAAAACGTGTTTGTGCCAACTGAAAGAAGTGTTTCAAACGGCTGCCATGTTTTTTCCTCTTCCCTAGAGCTCTCAAAAAGCTATCTTCTACCCTGTACTACACAAACTTGAGGACTCAAGAACTCCACCATTACACTACCTAGAGCCATCCGGAGTCCACAGAAACGTTTTCAGCGGCTCAAATAACCCCATGACGGGTTCCATGTCTTTACATCTATCTCCTAAACGAGTGTATATGACTCTTCACTTCACGTACTAGGGCTGTACAAAAACCCAATAAAAACACGTCTACACTTGAAATATCACCATTTCGAGTGCTTTTAAACATTTCCAGGGACCCTCTAAACCCCCTAGCTCCCTGTTTATTTTTCTAGCACGTCTCTAAAAGTACATATATGCATCGCCAAGCAGTGCACTGTATACACAACCACACGCTGAAAAAAGGTGTTAGAGTAAAGATGGAGACACGAGGAGTTGAGATTTGTGTTCTAGAGAGCGTTAGAAATTGATTAAAACTGCTCTTGTTCATTTTGGTCAATTTCTCGTCGGGTAAAAAAACATCCCGTTTACACACCCCATTTTTGAGTATCCCCACATATACTTTTCCACAGTCACAATAAACACGTATACACTTGAGAATGTGACTAAACCGAATACGGGGAATACACCAATCAAACTCCCATACATTTTCCTGTTTTATTCGCCACTCTGGATTTATTTCTGTTTTCACTATCTACACTTACTTTTTCCCCAATATTTCTGGCCAAACTCAACCAATTTCCGTTTCGAGTTGACCCTCCGACTCGTACGAGCTCGGGCTAGCGAATGACGTAGCTCTCGTCTCTCCACCTCGTCTACACAAAGACCAGCAGCGTTTACCTTGCGGCTTGTGCTCGTGTCCGTATAGACGAGCCATATACTTTGATGCAGTCCGAATACAAAGCCAAAGCTTGCCCAATAAGCACACAAAGGCCGCTGGGTAAGACACATGAACTCAGCTAAGCGATAGCTCGACTTTTGGCTTCTCAACCAGCCAATGTAGTATGCTTGAGTACATACTGTGCGTCTGCACCTCAGATTGGCGAGAAGCGAGCTATGAATGTGAAAGCGGTATAGAAATGGTCGCCAGAACGAGGGGAACCACGTGGACAAGTTTTCAGGCCTGTAGCTGTCTTGGTTCAAAAGTTGGACACTTTTCTGTGTACTGTTGAGACCGTGGTTATAGATAACGCAAAGTAGAGGTACAAGTGCTGTAGATGCATGTAAAAGTGGGCTGTATTATGTAGCAACTGTGGATGAGGTGGCAAGTGGTTTTCCAAAGCTCTCATACAGTAGATGGCTAAATCTTTGTATGGTGTTGAGAATAGTAATGATTTTTGTATGGTATGCTTAGGTAAGCATGTGTTAGAGATGTTTTTGGATAAAGAGCTTTGTGGGGTGTTTTACATGGTCTACAAGTACACTGTATTGTGATTAGAATTGCTCCATACTTTTGGGGGGCAAAAAAAAAAAAAAAAAAAGAAAATTTAAAAAATTGAGCAAGGACTAGGACTCGTATATCATGCCTATAGTCAATGGATATCACTTCCTTCTCTTCCCCTCACGATCGACCGCTAGACAAAGTCTATGTGTGCCGTACAAATGAGCAACTGAAGACAGAGTCTATGGCTGGGTACATTGTGTCCCACAAAGAGAGACTGGCCATTTAAGGTGGGGCAAATAAAGAGAAGTGGGTAAGAGGAAAAAGGTGATAAAGAGGATGGGAGGTTTATAAGTGTTTAGTTTGTGTTTGTGTCAGTTGGGACACAGATGCAAATGGACGAATTGGGTAGGACAAATGGACAAATGGGGCATGTCAAATGGGGACAAATGGGGCTTATGATGATCTTCTATATGATAAGGTAAGATGGTTAGGATTAGTCTCAGTGTAATTAAGCAACAGCCGAGGTAAGTTGGTGATTACTAATGTTGAGGAAATTGGAAATGAGAGATATGAGGCTGATGCTGGCGGTTTGGAGGGTGGATTATGTTTTTTTGGAGGTTTTTCGGACACTGGAAGATGAGGTTTGAGTGACTTGATGGTGGGTGTAGTGGTAAGTATAAATGAGGGTATAATGGGGCATTGTTAAGTAAATTAGTTGAGAGAAGGAGACGTTAGAAGTTGATGAATTTAGAAAGGAAGTTGATAGATTGAATGATGGAATGGTTATGAAGTGTCAGTGTGATTTTGGGGGACTTGAGTTATGTATTAGTGAGAGTATTGATGAATAAGGGGACTGAAATACCTAAGTAAAAGTTGCAGAATAGTGAGAGTCTGAAGAAAGGAGAAATGTTACCAGGAATTATCCAGTGAAGCGGAAATTTGGTCAGGATTGTATTTGGGGCATTTCTGGGCAGTCACTGAAGTGACAGTAATATTTGTAATTTATTCTCGATATATTTCTGCCATGTTTATACACTGCAGTCATAGAAAGACAGTTCAAACTGACATCTGTATGGACGATTCTGACATGTAACAATTTGAACTAATTGTCGATGTTTGACGGGCAATAATTTCTGAAAATTTGTAAAATCGTTGAAAATTCGTGATTTAATCCAGCTAGAATTGCAGAGCATCTCCAGATATAACGAGACACTTGAGTGTACTTGTAGCTGAAATGCTTCAGTTGGCTGTATGTAACACAACTCTTCTTCATACTCAACCATGGACGACAGAGAACATTGCATCAAGACAGAGCTCAGACTGGGGACATCGGCATGAGAAGAGTCATTCCAAAATCATCCTAAAGACTTAAGAGCTCAAAGTGACGACTATTTCTGAAACCACGAGTAGTCGTCCTATTATGCTTACTTGACACCTCACATTGACAGAGCACGACTTGACCTGTCTATATCAACTACAGAAGAGGCAACACTGCTGCAGAGAGACTGGTCAACTCTAGCCACGTGGTCAGTTGATGTCCTTTGAAAAAACGTGTCTTTGGTGAGTAACGACAGGTATAACAGTTCACGTTCCAGGGCTAGAAGGTGTCAACCAGCTGAAGAGAATTCGACTAAGACCATGATGGATGATTCAGAGAAAAGCCCAAAAGTTAGCAGAGGGAGTTCTAGACTCTGCGATGATTTTCAGCCACTGTTCTTCTGTATACTACAGCAAATAAGTGAGTACTGTACTCAGTCAATCAGTTAGACAATGTCATCTAAATAGTTGAGCCATCGTATAGACCCATCCAACCCGAAGAGAAGACCCATTTTGTACGCTTACAGTTAGCTGTATAGCTTTAGCGGCCCATCAATTCAATCCAGTTCAGTTCTTCAAGTCACAGTAAGTCGTAGTCACACCCCTGAGTGAAACCTGGATGTGTATGTTTTGTCTGTAAAGTAAGTCAAAGTGTGTACAAGTACAAGTACATACATACAGGTACTCTTCTTCAGCATCCAACAACAAGGCAACAATGTCGACTCAGAGCAAACATTAGCAGTCTTGAAACACCATTAGGAGTCAGTGTGTGCAAATCTGAAGCACCCTTTCAGCTTGTGTGTGTGACAGAATGGCACTAGAGCTCCAGATGAACAACTCCACCGACTTCCTTCTACAAGCTGGCAGGCACCATTGGTACATCTAGAGCATGTCTGTTGTCATGGCTTCTTGTTGCATCAGTCGAACTAGTCATCAGCTATCTCCTGGTCTACCGACATCTCCTAAAGGGACGATATTGGACGCTATTGGTGAGTATTGATTAGGTCCAATTAGTCTACTTGAGAGACGTCAACAGGACATCAGTTAGTTGAGGAGGAATGGATTTTTTTCACGGTGAATCAAGTCAGTGCTCATAATGGCTCTCAGGGAACGATTTCTGAACTCTTCAGTGTTTTTCTATGAAATTTTTTGAGATGGATGAGGTGTGTTAAACACTCTGTCAGAACAGCTACAGGTAGTGGACTCAACGCTTAACAAGGACAAGTACCGTAATAACACCCTTCTAAAGACACCTCAAGTTGACACAGTCGTCCATAAATCCATAAATTCTTCCAAAAATCAATAGATTCATTTCAGCCATTCCGATCACTACAGTAACACCTTGACAGTAGAAACAATGTGCTGCGTGTTACAGGACAACACAGTTCTGTACCTCGGCTTAAGTATTCTACATTCACACACCAGACAACATGAACAGCACTAAGATGAACTCTTGAAACACAAGGAGTCCTGAACACATCAAAAGTCCTAAAGGGTCATCTTGAGGACTCTAGAACACATCTTATCAATGACCAGTTATTGGACAACTGCTTAGCAATCTCTTCAAGCCAAGCATCCGTACTTGTAGGTCCAAGTATCGTGACAAGATAGGCCTACCATTCTGCAATGACTGCAAGAGGAAGACGCACAGTTTGGCCACTTCTGACAGCTCATCAGCTCTACTATCCACAACACCACAGCTTCGTTTGCCAGCTCTTTCTACAAGTCTACCGGTACTAAGGACATGCTATTAATGCTATGGATGCGAGAGTATGGTGAGTGCCGCTGTGGACGTGTCAAACGTTGGATGACAGCGCACTTTCTAAGAAGGGGGTGATCTTGGTGCTCTACCAGGAAGTGGTACTCAAGAGACACCTGTGAAGAAGACAAGAGCTGAGGTAGGGACACAGGTAGGGACACATAAGCAAATGCCCCATTTGTCCCCACGTGCTCCCCTTTGGGGCACAATGGGGCTGTGTACCCCGTCTCTTGGCATGTCGTGAGGTCTCAGGTGGTGACTGGAATGTAGATAAATAGGTGGGAGGGGAAGTTAGAACTGCGACGTAAACGGAGAGAAGAGGCTTGACTTCTGGTAGGTAAGGAGCAGGTACAAGCAGGTGAACGAACAGATGCGCAAACAGGAGGTTCACGTCTTCTTTTAGTTCTTTTCGCATGCTGGTATAACTCGCAGTACAACTCGCTTCGCTCGTTGTGCTCGTTATACCAGACGCATCCTCTTACTCCCCTCATCCTCCTCACTATCCTCCTCGTGATGGTACACATGACCATGCCCTTGTCCCTTCCTTTTCACCGCCGCATACCCCGGATACACGAGGTCCTGCGAGAAGGAGAACGGCGTGAAACTGGACCGGAGAAGGTCAGAGTCCAGAGATGCAGAGGTGGAGTTAGTGGATGCAGAGGTGTGAGTTGTGTTGGATGACGTGGCAGTTGTGTTTGTGTTTGTGTTTGTGCTCGAGGTTGTGTTTGTGCTAGAATTTGCGCTCACGGAGGTTGCACCTCCGCTCGTGCTGCTCGTGTCCTCCTCATCCACCCTCTCCTCCTGCTTGGTCACCCACTTCCACAGCTCATGGGCCAGGTCGCCGGACTCGCCCTCGCTCTCGCGTCTCAGGCCGTCCACGTGGCGCTGCTGGTGCTGCTGGAGAAAGCCCAGCACGTCCGACAGACACTGCTTGTACCCTTCCTGGCGGGCGGCCTGGGCCTTTTCGTTGGACACTTTGTAGAGCTTTGTGACTGCGTTGGCGGCGTTGCGGAACTCCAGGGCAAGCGACGCGTCCACGGCGGTCGCGGGGAGTCCTTTTCCGAGCGATTTGAGATTGTCCATCGCGTTCAGTCACGACCGGTGATGATTGTACTTGTAGAGATGTTGTGGTTATCAAAACTTTGCATGGTGAGATTGAGGTTGGGAGGGATAAGGTTCAGAACGACAAAACGACCAATATTCGAAGGCTCTGCCTGAGAATAAAAGACACGAGTTTACGATTATAACACTCGAAGGCTTTGCCTGAGGGTGTGCCTAAAAATGTGGGTGGTATTATTTTCATAATCGTGACTCATTTGGTCCTCAGTCTGTTCCTTCTTCATCTTGGGAGGTGTAGGGTTTGAGTGAACTGTTGGGTTTAGTTGGGAGTTTTGTTGGGAGCTCAGTGGAGGAAGAATGCATGCACGATGACTTCATAGTGGCGGTGATGAATATATGGGCTATTAAAGACTTGTAAGCACCACCACCGTCATCTCCACGTGTTTGCGAGCATTTCAGTACTGCTCATTAGGGTGCAGCTCAACTGGCTATTTTTAGACCACACTAAAATACAGGGCTGAAATTAGAAGGTTGAGGGTGACTGGAAGGAGATGATTATGTAATGGAAAGGGAAAAGAAGAATAACACGTTCTATTCGACTTGTACAAGTACAGTATGTCACTCAGTTTGCTCATATGACTCTTGTGCTCAAAGACGTGATGGTATAAGAGCTAACTATCAAGCTACTAAAAGAAGTCCCACTACTTATCCAGCTTGTTGATAATGACACCTCCAAAAAGCCCCATCATATACCGAGCTATGGAATAATATCTGACACGTAATATTCTCACCGTTACATGCAATGACATTACACGTTGCAGTGGGGAGAATGTGATAGTGGTGTACAAACACGGATACATACTGTGTACAGTCCGTAGCATCAGTTATCTTGAAGACCTTCCATAGCCAGCCCACATGTTGAGCTTACTAATCACACCTTACTAATCACACTATTTACAGGTGCATATGACAGACGAGAAAACGGACTTTGAATTCTATTCAACACAACTCCACAGGTTTTCAACCCGTAACATTGGAGCTTTGACACTGACATCATACCAGCCCAACCTCTAACTATGCAAAAAATCAGCTCTGTAACTCGTATATTGGTCAATATAAAGAGGGCCAAAAACACCACCCCCAGCCGTGCGGCTCGGAAATTCGCTATAGCTTAAATTGTGCGTGGGGGGTATTCGTTGATATATCGTGATAGAGCAGTCCTGTGTGAATTTTGACGTTAGCTCCTTACTCAGAGGATTCAGGCGGTTCTTTTGGTACCCATATTGACCTGTTTAGGGAACTATGGAACTTTTATGAGTAAAATGAGAATTCGAGAAAGTCTTAAAAAATGCGAAAATATCCAAACGTCTTCGAGAGTCCAAAAAACCATTCCCCTAGCAACTCATTCTTCAACCTCACTTCACCTCAGTTTCGCACTCACACGTGACAAGCCACACGATAAGAAGTGTTCGACATATCCAAAAACAAATTTTCCCCAAATCACTATGAGACACGATAAGAGGGATTTATCACGTCGTAGAACCCGATCCCCCAAATCTCCATATCGCTTCGACCTTCCCTGAATTTATTGTTATTTTTTTTTTCTTTTTTCCCTGAGGCAACCATCCAACTCTATTGTCTCTCGATGAGCTCTTTCCACGGCTAAAAATGCCGCTGAGAGTCTATGACTGGCACTGAGTCAGCATCCAGACGCTCAGATTCGTCTTATCAGCGTGATTTACGTTTTCCCGTGGAGGGCCATTTCCAGCATTTTACCTACTTTTACACCTCGGCAGTTATGACTTTAGCATTCAATAATTACCCCAACTGTACGAGTAGCGCTAGCTACGAGTACAGTTATGGAAATTGAGCTGATATCCCATTTGAGCTACAAGTACTTGTAGGATGGTTGTCTGATATCATGTCTGAGTTCTAGGTCTGAGTATATTACTATATGTTGAACATATGCAGAGTTTGCATAAGTGTTACATGTTATGTAAGCAGTTTCACTTTGACTGACCAGCCACCTTGACTAGTGTGCAGTGTACTTAAGTGTACTCAGATTTACTATGGTCACTCCAGCATTCCCTAGGGTACACTACTTTACCCTCCTTTACCCTACTTACCACTCACAAATATATAAACACGTAGCCAGCACTGATTATCCTTATCGCTTTCACCATCTGCGAATTCACCACTACTACTGAGGATAACTGCCTTTAACCTAAAGGATAATCGTGCTGGAGTATACTTTCTGCTTCAATATTATTATCTCTCTCTGTTATTAGCCCTAACCCTTTGTACTTTCGTCCCAACTAGTCTCCCAAGGTTTGACAACCTTTAGAACTATAGCATACTAAGAACATCCCAATGTGCCCAAATGTGCCCCAAAATGCCAAAAGGTATGCCCCAAAACGACGATGCAGCACATTGATACTTGTACAAGGCCACCCCATTTATGCCCTTTGTCTACGGCTGCTTCATCGTCGACATTAGACTTGGGAGTGCAGGAGTGTGCGAGTGGCAGTGCTTGAGAAGCAGCATTTCTGTACCCGATCGAGCGTGCGGGAGAAGTTCATATTAGCTGATCCAAACGAGCATTAATTAAACCGTCGATTCTGTGCATGATCGAGAGAGGGGAAGAAAACATGGTAAAAAAAAATCACTAAAAATCAAAGAGTTTTCCAAATTCTAAGAGAAGCACATGGTTGTGATCAGAATTCGACGGCAAACACAATGGTCAACTCCATTATCTGATTGGAGCATTTCTGCCTACCACCTGTCACCCCATTAACATTCAAACCCAGCATGGCCACAAGCATACCCACCCTCGCTTAACTTTGATCTCATCCAATATGAAGAGAGCCAAAGCTTATCAGTCAATAACCGGTCGATGATGTCGATGATGTAGGGTTGTAGCGAGAGCCGAGAAGAACGGTAGTGAAGAGTATTGTTCTATTGTGCTGTATTTGTACACTGTATAAGCTGTATTACGGCATACATTGTATACACTGTATAATGGTTGATACCGTATTCTCTTCGTTAACATGTCCCTCTACTCTCTGTCTCAGTCCATGAAGAGACATGTTCCGATAGTTGGACTTTCGATCATATCAAAAGTTCCACAAACCCCACTCGATGATCCGACTTCCCTTTTCGGCTTCTGATGTCACTCCACAGCGATGCTCGCAGCAACCAAGTATTTCTTTTCCTAGGTTATATTGTTTCAGCTTCTTGTGAGAGACAAGACGACGATTAGCTTTGGGCAAAGTTTCATGAGATGGAAGGGTGTGGAAGAGGGGGAGGAGGGGTAGAGGGATGGGAGGTGGTGGAGGACGATGGGGAAGGTCAGGGGGTTGTTTTGGTACTATTTAGAGGTCTAAATTACGTGTTTTGAATTTTTCAGGTTTTTTTTTTTTTTTTTTTGCACGTTTTGTATCACCAACTCCATCCGTAGCAATCATCGGAACACCGCTTTGCAGTTTTGTTCCGACACATGAGTTTAGCAACCCACACCTTTGAGGTTGGTTCATGCTGGGATCTACACACTCAAAGTGAGAGTTGGGGGACACAAAGAGGAGGAATAGTAAATGGAATAAGTATAACAAAAAGGAAGTTTCTGTCCATAGAACTTCGAGTGTACAAAGAGCGCTTTGTTCTCTTTAATCAAAGCCATACCGAGCTGTCTGTAGTCGGGCCTACTCCATTAAAGTACTACTCGAATAGGAGAATTGAGGAATTGAGATGTGGATATGGTTTTAGTCAATTGGTCTGGAATAATTGAGCATTTGAGAAGGGTAACTTGGAGTAATCTGGAGGTGTTGATTGACCTAGTTGAGGTCAATTGAGTCAGTAAGAGGTCAATTGGTTGTGAAGAGAAGACTTCTTCGAGAATCTGGTATTTCAGAAGAAATGAATCGACATTCATTGGTAATATGTAGTCAGAGAGCTCTTGTACTTATCGTAGCTTTCAATAGATGATATTCTTCTACAAGTGCTACTTCTGAGTGCTCAATTGGGGTGATGTGAGATTATCCAAGGCCTTGAAAGATGATACTGTGACAGGATGTTTGATCACAAAGTGTCTCTGAAGTCCTGGAAGACTATGTTTCCCAAAGTGCTCCATGACTGACTCACTGCTTCTATCTGATGAATAGCTCAAGGAACAGACCATAAGAGCTGATGGAAACGGCATTGATCTAGTTAGTGCACAGGACTGTTGACTAGTGAGGTTGATGGTTCTAAGGCTTCAATTGAGAGGTCAGGTGTACTACATCACTCGATTTTGGGGCTTCTAAAGATGGGCCTTATTAGGTACCCAGGAAGTCATCTCATTAAAGACAATACTGGGTGACTTAGACACATTTCTGTAGCTCAATTGATTGAGATGAGCATCACAATTGAAGAAATCTTCTGATTTGAGCCTGTTTACACTCCTTTGACCTAGACTGAGGTCTGATTGCAAAGGTGAAAGGTCAGCTCAGTTGTAGACTGTCATAGATCTGATCTGGAAACCTCTTAGTCAAGTCACTGGTTATCAGTTTGTGAAATATCTAGAGCTAAGGATGGTCATCAGATGTCTGTCAAATGTCTACAACAAGGATTGTAAAAGACATGTGACTGATATGAGATATGGAAGGTCCAGTTAAGCTGCTAACAGTTTCAATAACAGTCCATAGAATTTGTCCGTAGTGTCAGAAGTGAAGAGAAGAGCGGGTTAATTGGCTGTACAATGATAGCAAAAATTGAACACAAACCCACTGAAGACAAGTTATGCACATTTCAGCCCCATTGTACTTGTGCCCCATTGTGTTTGACCTGTCAGAAGGCGGTGAGAGAACTGTTGTCATAATGTGGTTTGAAGAAATGTTTCATGATAGACCATCTTCCAAATAAACCACCAGTTGACTCAATTGCTGCCATAAAACGTCCCATATATAGCTCTTTCTTTTCTAATGAGTTCACTCTCCACATTTCTAAAGTGAGCTGCAGTAGAAGAATGAAATGGTAAAGTACGAAACAATATTACAGTAAACTGGTTTGATGACTATGATATCAATCTTCAGACAGATTGACTACTTATACTGGTTGCATTCATGAGCTCTTATTCATGAACCCTGGCTAACCCTGGCTAACCCTGACATACAATAGAGACGTAAGGCGTCAGACATCGATGAATACCTTTGGAAAGCAGTCAATCACACGAAAACGTCATATCAAACAACCTCTGTAAATCTATCAAGTTCTTTGGTGACGTAAAACTATTCAATGTTGTCTTTTGTCTGTGTCAGAAGGATATAATAAGCGAAAAGGGATTGATGCAAAGACAGAAGAGCTGTTTAAATAACTAGAATAGCTTTACCAAGACTGGTTTTGTGTAATCATCTTGTTATGTCACCAATTTTGGGTATTTTGAGAAGGTTGACTGAAACACACCCAGAAACCAGTTTCTCAAATTTTCCTCAATTTGACATATTAACACAAATAAAGCAATCAGAGAGTTAGTTCACTGTTTAAGAAACATTCCTGGACACTTTTTTTCTTCTTTCACCTCCTAATTGACGATCTATCGACCAAGACGTTGAAGTCCTGATCAGCAGTTGAATGAACCACTATATCTCTTCACCAAAAGCAGATTGAGTGAGGAGAACTTCAGGGTGGCTTTTAATGCGTATTCACTAGTCATTCACGAAGAAACTGTGCTTAAATACCTCTTCTTTTCTCATATCATTTCCAGTAACATTGTATCATTCACATCAATGAGAGATAACCAAACAATGAAACGAGATTGAAACACAAACCAACCCCCAAACTAATCTATTAGCTTAGCCAAACACACAAGAGCGTTTCCTGTGTCATAAATCCTCCAAATCAGACTTCATATTTCAAGAATACCGCTCCAGTTGCTGACTAATCACGTAAAAGTGTCATTACTCTCTATTGACACACTAAATGTCAAAGAAAGTAGCACTACTATAATATTTGGCTCATTAAATAAGTGGGAAATAACTATCTTGAGTCCACCATTTATATATCGCGAGTTATGACTCAAAACTCCTTATCTCATATTGGACAGCCTTCAGAGTTGATTAATTTCACATTCGAAACTGATGGAACTATGAGAAGCTTACCAACAGATACTTCAGACTCTTATGAGCTGGCATGACCTACTCTCACTCTTTTACCGTTTTCCTTCATCATTTTATCACAGTTCAACAACTTTGAAGAGCTCAGCCAAAAGAGAGACATAGAACTCGCAATAAGAAAGATAAAAGCTTGAGATGTTGACTTATCTGCTCTACACAAGCACCAAAACCATCAGAAAAAGCTCTAAAGTCAACACCTCACTTGCATAACTTTCTATGATCCACTTTCTATCACCCAATCACTCGGTAATCAGGAGCATCGTAACTCTCCAAGAACCTGAGATTGAAGGAATTTAAACTACTCCACCAGCTTACAGGTGATCTTTCCAGTACCACGTTAGTCTCTTGAGTCATTTCCCCCTAACTTCTAGCAGTATTACAAATACTCCAGCTACATGCTTAGTATCAACTACCATGACCTCCTAAATCCTTGTTATGAACGATCAATCAGCTATTAAAAACACATACCCAAAAATGCACACTTAACGCTCTCATAAGCTTTCCTTGAATTCTTCCCCTAAAAATATACGTTCTTCTAACAACAACTTTTCATCTTACTTCTGACCTTAGAACACTCACAACTTCGTCAATAATAGCGGTAGAACATATCTGAAAAGTGCATTCTACTCTTTATATCTCAAGTAACAATTTCCGCATTTTCTTCTCTTTTTTTCACTTGTCCTCAATTATCGCAATTTCCTTCACCCATGTGCTTAGTAATCGGATTAGTAATCACAAGCTGGGTTTGGCTTACTAATCAGCTTAGTAATACTATTAGTAATCACATACCTCAACCTTGCTCAACTCCACCAATAGTAACGCAAAAACAAATCCGAAAAGTGCAATCGATTTGGAAAAGCTCAGGCTATTGATTGAAACTACCCACAAGGCATTTAACGGCATTTGCAAAAACCAAGATCCTGCACTTTTCAAAAACTCTGCATACACACGATGATTGGGAGATGACTTAAAACGACGTGAGCGGGATATCTCGAGAATGAAAAGAGCTAGAGACAAACGGAAAGTCAGGATCAATTCCCCGTAGCTGAATTACCCAATTTCGAGTTCCACAAACACTCATCTTCTCCGTAGCAATTTTTAAACCGTCTACCCTCTTTGTTTAAACTTTTTCATATTTCACACCTTGTGTCACTCTTCCACTCCACTTGACCACCACCATGAACCGAAGTGTGCCTGCCAACCGCAAGCTCAGCAACATGCTGATGGCGGATTTCAAGCAGTGTCTCACCTTATACGAAAAGAAGGAGTACGCTGAAGCTGTGAAGCGAGCAGATCATATTCTGACGTCCAAGCCTGAGCATGGAGAAACGCTCGCTGTCAAGGGTTTGTGTCGGTACCACCAGGACTCTCCTGTTGAGGGCCGATCTCTTATCAACGCCGGAATGAAGAACGATCCCGATTCGTACATCATTTGGCACGTGTTGGCGTTGCTTGAGCGGTCTGAAAAGAACTACCATGCTGCTCTCAAGGCTTACCAGAAGTCGTTGACGATTGACCCCACGAACCAGAACGTGCTTCGAGACCTGTCGCTGATGCAGATCCAGGTGCGGGAGTATGAGCCTTTGGTGATCACGCGACGAAAACAGCTGACTGACAAGCCCGAAATTAGAGCCAATTGGACCGGTCTTGCTGTTGCTCTGTACCTCAAGGGAGATTACTCAGCTGCTGCTCGAACTCTCGCTGCTTATGAGGAGAGTGCTCCTGAGAAGAAACCCGGAGAGAAGACTCAGTCGGACGATATTGAAAACTGCGAACTTGCGCTGTTCAGAAACACGTGTCTGATTGAAGCCAAGGAGTACGACCAGGCTCTGAAGGATCTGCTGGATTTGGAGAATAAAGAATCCAAACGTCACGTGCCTGACCAGCAGTCGATTCTCGAACACAGATGCGAAATCTACATGCTGCAGGGTAACGTCAAGGAGGCTCAAAAGCTGACTCGTCTTCTGTTGAGAAGAAACCCCCATGATCGAGCCCTTTATCGTCAGCTTGAAAAAGTCCTCGGTATCCAGGACAACAACCAGCTCAAGGCCGTCATGTACAAAAAACTGGCCCAAAAGTACCCCCGGTCCGACTGTCCCAAAAGCATGCCTCTGGAGTTTCTCGAAGACAAGGCCTTTGACGACGCTGCAGACTCGTACGTGTCCCAGCTGATCCACAGACGGGTGCCCTCGGCGTTCATGAACGTCAAGCATTTGTACAAAAACTCGGCCAAGGCTCTTTCTATTGGCAAAATCGCCCAGCGAATCTTTGACGGAGCTACCTCTGACATCTCGGGTTCCTCCGACTACCTCTGGTCCGCGTGTTTTCTTGCCCAGCACTTTTCCAAGCTCGGCGACCAGAAAAAGGCGCTCAAGTTCATCGACGAGGCAATCGAACATACTCCTACGCTGGTAGAGCTGCATCTCACCCGAGCCAAGATCCTCAAACGAATGGGAGCCGTTAACCAGGGAGCCGAGGCTGCAGACGCTGCTCGAGAACTCGATCTTCAGGACCGGTATCTCAACACCAAGGCCGCCAAGTACACTCTGCGAGCTAACCGAGACGATGACGTTGAACAGGCGGTGAAGCTGATCTCCATGTTCACCAGAAACGACACCTCTGGCACCGGAGTTCAGGATCTGCACGATATGCAGGGCTACTGGTTCCTGTCTGAACTGGCCAGACGTCAGAGACGTAACGGAGACGGTCCTTTGGCGTTGAAGAGACACAAGGCTGCTCTCAACGTCTTTGGCGAGTTTGAGCATGAGCAGCTCGACTTCCATCTCTATGCGCTGAGAAAGGGAACCATGAGCGCCTACGTTGATATGCTGCAGTGGGAAGACAAGCTGTGCAAGTCCAAGAAGTTCCAGCGGTCGGCCAGAGGTCTGATTGAGACCTACATTGCGTTGTTCGATACTAAGGATGATGGTCACGTGATTCCTGGTTCTTTCCCCCTCAAACACGTCGACTACAACGCTTCTACTGCCGTCAAGAAGAAGAAGAAGAAGAGCAAGGCCAATGAGGGTTCTGCTGAGGCCAAACAGAACCCTAATGGCCTGCCTACTCCTGAACACCGACATGATCCTGATCCTGAGGGTCTCAAGTTGGTCAAGAATGTGGATCTTCTGGAAACCGCTCTTCTTCATGCCAAGAAGCTCGCCGAGGTCGAAGACGCCTGGGGACTCGTCTACCAGGCCGAAATCTACCTCCGACAGAACAAGTACATGCTTGCTCTTCAGGCGTTGAACAAGCTGAGAGCCATGAACGACACCTGTCCCTATGCCTCTGTTCTGGCCAAGGTGGCTGAAGCTCAGTTGAACCAAGACGAAACGACTGCCCAGAACCTCAAGGACATGACGCTCAAGATGCTGCCCAAGCTGTTCACGGAGCAGGACCTGAATCCCGTGGCCACCGCTCGTCTGGCGTTTTCTGTGCCTTCCTACAAGGAGCAGGCACGTGACTTGCTCGAAAAGATGGTCGCTGAAGACGCCACTTCTGCCGCTACCGCTGTGTGGGCTGCCGACGCGATTGGCTTTGATCTGAAGGAGTTGGCGAAGGAGGGTTATCCTGAGCTGGAGCTTCCTCTCCCCGGTTCTCTGCCCGTCAACTAGGAAGTCGTCCCCGAAAGGGGGTGGTGGAGTAAAGTGGTGGATAAGGTGAGGTGGTAGTGTAGATAGATAATGGAGAATACCAGAGTATGTGACTATGTAGTAGGTGACTGAAGAAAATGGTTCGTAAACGTTTGATCTTCAGGAGGCATATGATGCACTGTTGAGTGTACTGCAAGTAAGTGAACTACAGATCTCTGTCTAGTAACAGAGTGAATGAATATAGGGAGACTACAAACGCCTCAGTTTTGGGTCATACTCAGTCACTCAGAAAAGCATCTTTGACATGATTAACACTTGTGAGATGGAGTCTTGTCTTATGTGTCATATTAAGGTCATCAGTCAATATGCTGTAGAAGGGAATTAGAGTGAAGTAAGAAGATGGTTCTCTTCAAATTTGGGATGAGAAGTTGAAAATAAGCAATACGTCACCTCTTACTTCAATCACATCTTCAACCCGGATGACATTGTTCAGTCTGAGTCTCTGATTCATCTCATGAGGCAATGTGACTATACTGATGAGTACATACTCATGTTGCTGAAGAAACAGTCTGATTTCAGGTTGATACATCTTTGATACTGTAGGTCAGATCACCATCTTGTACCAGTGCTGTGATTCACCTTGAGTCTTTATTCTTAAAGATTCCTTCTCCCTACCTTAGAGCTACCCGTAGTGGTAGTAGTGGTATCAGGACTGATTCCATGTCAAGGGTTACAACCTGATGTTATATCAGACAAGTTAAAATACCTCACTCGACAGCTTCATCCTCTTAAGTTTCTATTAGTACCTCTATTCCCAAACTGACCTCTCAAGTGCCTCTAATGAAGCATACTACAAAGACCTATTGAGAACGTCATACGATCAGTTAAAAGAGAGGAAACGAAAAGAGTAACAGACAGCAGAAACACTCTCATTATGGTGTCATAAATCTTCTCTTGGAGTAGAACTATAGTCTACAGGTACTGTAACAGGTACTTTTTCCTCCTCGCGTAACACCTACAAGAACGACTAGTCGAGTAAGATGTGTTTTGGACCACCTAGAACCCCACAACATGCCAAGAGCTGCCCTGCACAGCCTCAATGTGCCCCAAAGGAAAGCACATGAGGAGAAATGGGGCATATCAGATTCTTATATAGACTTTGCCTGTCTTCTTCCTGTCTTCTTCCTTCATGGTGACCAAGTCCTAAAAACTGAATGGAAACAGCAAGTCATTCTTATACAGGGAACTTTTAGTACAAGTAGTCCTTCATCATCTTCCATATACTTGTATCTTTGTGGTTTAAGTGAACCCCACAAGTCTATGATTATGAGAAGACTGGTTCAAGTACAAGTACTTGTACAAGTAGCCTTCCACAGTGTCAGGTGACGTTCAGGAAGAGAAATGACAACTCTCAACATTGTTCAGTTCCTCGCCTTTTTCCATCACGTGACATTTCCCCACCTCAACCCACCTCCTTAACTTCAGTCCAACATACAGCCCCAAAACACCTTCCACAACATCCCCGGATACGCTGACTAATCACAAAAGTCCCCCAATCACGTGACCAAACCACTCCCCCCCAACTCTGTCCATTCCATATATTCACTATATACACTACTCCTTTAGATGCCCCTTCTTTGCAATTCTAATACTCTCCTCTTCGTAGCCTGGAATCTGAATGTAACTGACACCAGCTTCCTCCAGTTTCGCAAGAGAAGTGTTATCCTTGATGAAATCGTCCGGTTCCAGTACTCCCACAAACACCGTCTTGATGCTGGATTTGAGAATTCTGTCGACACAAGGCAGGTTTCCAGACAATCTCTCCGAGCAGGGTTCCATAGTCGTATAGATGACAGTCCCCTCAGGGACATCTTGCACTCCATGCTTGGCAAAGTACTTTTCCAACGCACACTGTTCTGCGTGAGTGTTTCCCGGCAGTTCTCTGGAGTATCCTGTTTCCAGCACCTCTCCGTCCTTCACCAATACAGCTCCCACGCAAAACGCCGTTTCTGTCCCTTCAGACTTGTCTGCTTCGGCTACAGCCATTTCCATGAACGGTTTGTGAGGCTCTGTAGCCCATTCAGGCAGTTTTGTCGAGTAGCTCCATTTAGGAGCGTCAGGGTTCTCTTTATCTGGTTTGGAGGAGTACGTGAAGGCATGGAGCCATAGAGACAGATCGTTGGGTCCAGGGTCGGTATACAGAGCTGTTTTGCACGTCTCACAGGTTCCCGAGAGCACTTCTCCCGCTGGATGGTCCGGGTCTGCTCTAAAGTACCAGGATTCGGCGGTTTTCGTTTTTCCCACGTCGTCGATCATTTTCATCATAACGTCGTACTTGGCCAAACCACCCTTACCCAGAGTCTCTCCCCACATTGCTGGAGACGAGTAGAGAGGGTCGTTGGCGATCGGATGGCCCAGAAACTGCAGATGGACTCGGATCTGGTGAGTTCGTCCGGTGTACGGCTTGCACAGCACAATGGACGTTTCTCCGTCGTAGGAGATGCGTTTGAAGACAGTCTTTGCGTCCCTCTCGGTCGCACGCTCCATCAGCGCCTTGTGGTGTTCCCTGTCGACCTTGGAAGTGACGATATTGAATCCGATTTTGGGGTCCAAAGTACACAGACTTTCGTCGACAGTAACTTCTCCATCGGGAAACTTACCCACAACTCTTGCCACGTACTGTTTCTGCACCTGCCGGTCTCGCAGCTGGGCGCCAAACTTGTCTGCGGACTTTGGATTTTTCGCCATGAACATGAGTCCTGACGTGAGTCTGTCCAGCCGGTTGCATGGATGAACATGCAGTCCGTTCACGTGTTTCAGAATGTTCACGGCAGTGTTGAATCTGTACCTTCCGGCCGGATGGACAGGCATGCCGGACGGTTTGTCAATCACCACGAGATCGTCGTCTTCATGGACAATGTCAATCTCCTGGTCTGTGACTGGAGGCTCATGCTTATGAGATCTGTGCTGAATAGCGTCTCCATTTCGCACCACCGTGTCGATCTGGGCAACCTTGCCGTTCAGCAAAACCTGCCCGTTCTCAATCGCCCACCGGTAGTAGCTCTCGTCTCGATCTCTGAACTCGTTGGCAAAAATATCCAACAGCTCTCGATCTCGCCATCGCTGCTTGCAGTAGGTCAAATAAGTATAATAATAGGGAGTGACTCGGCGCAAACCGTCGCTCAACACATACTGAGCGCCGTCAGCCTGCTCATCGTCGTTGATCTCGAGATTCTTGACCTTTTGAGCCCGCATCTTGAACCCGGCCTCGTCTCGAGACGCCTTGGCCTTCTTGACGGGCCGATTACTTAGCATGGAGAAAACGGTGCGCGAAAACTTGCTGATATCCCGCGGACGAAGACGGCGGCCAGACTCGTGCGCTTCCAGTTGCAAAGTGCGAAAAGTCAGGGTTTTCACCAGCTCCAGTAGCATGGAGGCCGAAATGCATGATTGAGTTTGAAGAGGGGGAGGGGGGTGAAATTTTTCAGAAAAAAAAAAAAAAGAACAAATTGAAATTTATTCGAAAGAAATGGGGTCAAGGTCTCAGTGCACTATGTGAAAGATTGTGATTCCAATGGCACAACTCTTGTTGCTATGTCTTGTCTGTAGCGTGAGTTGGAGGGTATGTTTAGCTGGGTAAGGTGATGCTTACTAAGAGGGGTGAATAATGTCGGAGAATTCAGGGAAAATCGAGAAAAGTAAAGGAGTGGCACTATGGCAATATTATTGTGAGTATGACGTCAACGGTATAGCTCTTCTCTGAGTTTCTCTTCTGAGTTTCGAGTTAGGTGACTTCCTGTAATCTTCAGCTAAATGATTACGTAAGATATTGGAAGGTGTCAAACTTGTTGGATTTGAGAAAAGAGAGACTCAGAAGAGCTCTATTTAAGACAAGAGATGTCACCTTATCTAGTGGTGAAGTTCTTCTGTATAAGTGTTCTTTCGGGGTGGCTCTTGAGACCATGTCTAATGCAGAGCTCTAGGCTACAATGAAGAAGTCTCTAATGATCTGAATATGGTAGATATAGAACGATGCTTAAGAGTCATGAAGAACGTATGCTCAAACTTCAGTCATGGGGTAGCTCCTAGTTTTTCACTATCTCTTTGAGATTCTTGACGTTCAAGTCTGTCTCCTGGATGGGATATCTCAAACTGAGATAGACAAGACTTGAGTGTGTTAAACAAGAGGGGATTTATCCACAGATTTGACGTCGTAAGTAATTAGAATCAGATTGTAACATCTATGCAGCTCTTTTGATATCAACTTGATCCTATTCCTCTTGATAATAAGAAGTCAGGAGTGTGTACCAAGCAGTAGATAGGAAGGTCTCAAAACCTTGGCCATAGAGCTACGAGATTGAAATGTTCTCGGATGACTTGAATCATACTCTATAAGTCTAACGGTAAAGTCAGCGTATCTATACCACCGAAACTGGTAGGGTTGTAAGAGCTCCATGTTCTCTTTATTAAAGAAGTGTTCGTAGGATGAAAGAAAAGTCTTGAACACTTATTGATTAGTAAATGCTTTTTAATTTAATACCAATATCTCAAAGTCTACAAAAATGTCACACACAGATGTTTCGTCACTTCTCTTCAGCACCCTGACGATGTTCCATGGAGGTTAGAAGCACATGCCTAAGGTTGCATCTCAGTGTCCGAAATCCGTCTTTAAGCAGGGACACAAACAAGCCCCATTAAGAACAACTAAACCACCCTCTTCTTCTCTCCACCTTCTCCACTCCCACTTCAGACACTTCACAAAACAAAGTCGCGGACGCAATCATGTTCTGTCTCCAAACCGGCGTTAGTGTGTGTCTGAAGGGGGAGGAGGGGGTGAGATGAGGGAAGGGGGTGCTTCTGTGTCACCAAAAATGGTGCCCCAAAATTTCCAGTCGCGAAAATAGCTTGTCATAGATTAAGAGTCTCCCAATAGGTTATGACTGTTACTAGGAGAGTGACTACAAGTACAGTACTTCACTTAAAACAATGACCACAGCAGCAGGTCTATAAGAAGATGGCAGCCACCACACACTACAATCAAGTCATTGGTACTAACCAAACGGGTCTTGCTGCACAGTTCACTATGTCTGCCATGGTCTGTCCTCTTACTGCTCTACACCTGTCCTCTCCGTGCAGTTATGTAATGATTAAATAAAATATTTTGTCAGCGCAAGCTGAATCATAGTCCTGTAGTTATGTTAATGTAGGTAGATTGTGGTGGTGGGGGTTGCAATGGTAACAGATGATCGAGTTGAAGGTGTGTTTCATTGTAACAAAGGGCTAACAGAATGATTTCGATCACTCCTGATGTTTGTCACTCCTGAAACAATAGGTCGTTGTTCACTCCCTCAAACGCTCCTCGTGCTCTTGCTATACTCGTGCTACGCCTCGTATAGCAGAGACTCGTCGCTAAACTATCTGTACAAGGCCCAAGCAAACAACAAAAAACCAGCAATGGACATCCAGCCCATTCTGGTCGTGAATCCCAACAAGCCCAGCGCAATGATGTAGTCCATGGCCGAGGTTCGGATATGCAAAAGTTCCGAAACGTGGGCTGCAGACAGAATATGAGCAGGAACAATGCCCTGTTCGACTCCAGTAGCCTCATCCAGCTTCACCAGAGCAGACAGGTACACCGGTTTATGGTCTGAAGACATGATGGCGGGAATGGAGTCGTATTTCTGGGGCATGACTGCTCCTCGATACAGCACTCGATCGCACCACGACGGAATTCGCTTGGTATTGTACTTTGAAGTTCCCGTGTGAAACTTGTAGGTCGGTTTGAACGTGATTTCCGCCTCCTGAAATCCCCAGAACGATTTGCTGGATCCCATGGCGTCAAACAGTTCGTCTACGACCTTGTAATCAGCGAGTCCCTGTTCATTCTCCGACGCTCTGTAGTTCAAATCGCCCAGAAAGAAGACGGTGGCGTTATCGTAGATGCCCGAACGGGGGTTCAGAAACTTCATTTCCTTGGCAATGGTTGCAAAGTCGTCGTTTCTCTGTTCCAAAAAGCCCTCATTGGCAGCCAGATGGGCAGCCACTCCGACAACAGGATGGCCGTCCACCGTCAATCGCAAGCCCACAGCGCCCTTGAGAGACGACCAGAACATGCCACAGGCCACGTGGCACAACTTGACGTCTGTAACAGTCACCTCCTCAGACGCTATTGCCACCAGACCCATGGCTCCAAACGTGTGCTGGCCCACAATGGAGTACCGTTTGGGCCACTGCTGGTCCTTGATGGCCTTGAGAACCTGCTGGGTCAGATCATTGAGCGGATCGACCGCATAGCCAAGACACCCGTCGGGAATCGAACACAGCTCCTGGTAGCCAAACAGCAGAACGTGGGGAGCCGAGGCTGTGTTGGCGAGCTCGGCCGACAGGTGGGCGTGGTACTGCGTGTCCTGGGTCAGTTTGCCACAGTTGAACGTGGAAACAAAGAACGAGGTCATGCTTGGAAATTGGAGATGCTGGGGGTTGAACTGGGGGTCGATGGGGTGGTGTAATTGGGTGATCAAGATGCAACCAGTCATGTGACCGTGAACTTACCAAGGTGGAAGGTGGAATATAAAAAATACGTTAGTCAGTGTCACGTGACCAATTGCTACGTGGACAATTACTGATGCCACCCCACCCGCTGACTAATCAGTGGCGTCATTTAGCTTATCACCTGCAACGTGTTCGATGCATCTATGACCATGCAGCAATGTGGTGTACTGGAAGTGCAGGTGCGATTAGTAAGGTGTTGCTGTGGGCGAACCTTTGCATACGTACGTACTCTCTGCTGCTTGACTACTCTATGTACCCCCTTACTAATCAACCTTCCTTGGTCTTCTATCAGTTTATCCAATTGTTGAGGCTTAGAAGACAAAGTTCAACACGGTAGATTAGGCAATCCAGAGGGGGGGAAGCAGTAGCAATTGATGAGAGCAATGAGGTAATTGAATCAGCAATTAGTGGAATCGCACAAATAGCCGTTTGTTAGTCATCATTACCCCTTTGCCACCTTCTCCTCTGTTCTTCAGCCCCAATCCTTCACTGTGCTTCCATAGTTCACCCTCCAACCTTATTCCCGTGCTCCCATCCTCGCTTTTAACTGTGGCAAACGTAACCAGTGCTTCTCACCTCTGTACACATCACCATGACAGACAATACCGAAGAATCCAAGCGATTGATCGACAATTCCGGCGCGGGCGAGAACGCCGACGACTCGCTGGCCACCGCCATTCTGCGAAAGAAGAAGAAGGACAATGGTGAGTATGGTGAAGTTACATCGGGGGTGTGATGGTGCCCGATTTGCGATCACTAAATCAATCATTCATCTACTAACACAGCTCTGGTCGTTGATGACGCCACCAACGACGACAACTCGATCATCTGCATGTCGCCAGCAACCATGGATCTGCTGCAGCTGTTCCGGGGCGACACAGTGCTGGTCAAGGGCAAGAAGCGAAAGGACACGGTGCTCATTGTGCTGGCCGACGAGACGCTCGAGGACGGCGTGTGCCGAATCAACCGGTGCGTGCGGGGCAACCTGCGGGTCCGACTCGGTGACGTGGTCTCCGTGCACCCCTGTCCCGACATCAAGTACGCCACCCGAATCTCGTGTCTGCCCATTTCCGACACCATTGAGGGTCTGACCGGCTCGCTGTTCGACGTCTTCCTCAAGCCCTACTTTGTCGAGGCCTACCGGCCCGTGCGAAAGGGCGATCTGTTCACCGTGCGAGGCGGCATGCGACAGGTCGAGTTCAAGGTGGTCGACGTCGACCCCCCGGAGTACGCCATTGTGGCCCAGGACACCGTCATCCACTGCGAGGGCGACCCCATTGAGCGGGAGGACGAGGAGGGCAACCTCAACGAGGTCGGCTACGACGACATTGGCGGCGTGCGAAAGCAGATGGCCCAGATCCGAGAGCTGGTCGAGCTGCCCCTGCGGCACCCCCAGCTCTTCAAGTCCATTGGAATCAAGCCCCCCAAGGGTATTCTCATGTACGGTCCCCCCGGTACCGGTAAGACTCTGATGGCCCGAGCCGTTGCCAACGAGACCGGTGCCTTCTTCTTCCTGATCAACGGTCCCGAGATCATGTCCAAGATGGCCGGTGAGTCCGAGTCCAACCTGCGAAAGGCGTTCGAGGAGGCCGAGAAGAACTCCCCTGCCATCATCTTCATCGACGAGATTGACTCGATTGCCCCCAAGCGAGACAAGACCAACGGTGAGGTCGAGCGACGAGTGGTGTCGCAGCTGCTGACGCTCATGGACGGTATGAAGGCA
The DNA here is from genome assembly GCA_001602355.1 of Yarrowia sp. JCM 30695. Classification (NCBI taxonomy): domain Eukaryota; kingdom Fungi; phylum Ascomycota; class Dipodascomycetes; order Dipodascales; genus Yarrowia; species Yarrowia sp. JCM 30695. Next base: position 1,235,171 of record BCLX01000002.1, read on the forward strand.
CGTGCCAACATTGTCGTCATTGCCGCCACCAACCGGCCCAACTCGATCGACCCCGCGCTGCGGCGATTCGGCCGATTCGACCGAGAGGTCGACATTGGAATCCCCGACCCCACCGGCCGGCTGGAGATTCTGCGAATCCACACCAAGAACATGAAGCTTGGCGACGACGTGGATCTCGAGACCATTGCCGCCGAGACCCACGGTTACGTCGGTTCGGATATCGCCTCTCTCTGTTCCGAGGCCGCCATGCAGCAGATCCGAGAGAAGATGGATCTGATTGATCTGGAGGAGGAGACCATTGACGCCGAGGTGCTCGACTCGCTCGGAGTGACGATGGAGAACTTCCGGTTCGCCCTCGGCAACTCCAACCCCTCTGCTCTGCGAGAGACCGTGGTGCAGTCCGTCAACGTCACCTGGGAGGACATTGGAGGTCTGGACGGCATCAAGCAGGAGCTCAAGGAGACCGTCGAGTACCCCGTGCTGCACCCCGAGATGTACACCAAGTTTGGTCTGTCTCCCTCCAAGGGCGTGTTGTTCTACGGTCCCCCCGGTACCGGTAAGACGCTGCTGGCCAAGGCCGTGGCCACCGAGGTCTCTGCCAACTTCATCTCCGTCAAGGGTCCCGAGCTGCTGTCCATGTGGTTTGGAGAGTCCGAGTCCAACATCCGGGACATCTTTGACAAGGCCCGAGCCGCTGCTCCCTGTGTCGTGTTCCTCGATGAGCTGGACTCCATTGCCAAGGCTCGAGGTGGCTCTGTTGGCGACGCTGGAGGCGCCTCCGACCGAGTGGTCAACCAGCTGCTGACCGAGATGGACGGTATGAACGCCAAGAAGAACGTGTTCGTCATTGGTGCTACCAACCGACCCGATCAGATTGACCCTGCTCTGCTGCGACCCGGACGTCTGGATCAGCTCATCTACGTGCCTCTGCCCGACGAGGCCGGCCGACTGTCCATTCTCAAGGCCCAGCTGCGAAAGACTCCTCTGGAGCCCGGTCTGTCTCTCCAGGAGCTGGCCAAGTCCACCCACGGCTTCACCGGTGCCGATCTGTCGTACATTGTGCAGCGATCGGCCAAGTTTGCCATCAAGGACTCCATTGAGGCTGCCATCACCGCCCAGCGGGAGGCCGAGGCTGCCGGCAACGAGGACGTGGAGATGGAGGACCCCGTGCCTTACATCACCCGGGCCCACTTTGAGGAGGCCATGAAGACCGCCAAGCGGTCCGTGAGCGACTCGGAGCTGCGACGATACGAGGCCTACGCCCAGCAGATCCAGTCGTCGCGAGGCAACATTGGCTTCCGGTTCAGTGACGACGCTGCCGGCCAGGCCGCTGCTGCCGACGCTGGAGCCGGCACTGCTTTCGGTGCCGACCAGGAGGATGACCTGTACAACTAGATGTAGTTTGAGCATAATTGACATGATATATGAACAGCCGCCGTGAGCTGCCGAGCGTAGCGTAGGCAGCGATTGTAGCCATAGCCATTTCGCTTCGCTCAATGGCGTACCGGTAGTGTAGAAGTATACAACTGACAATTGTAGCAAAGGCAGTATTGTAGCTATTGATTTTAAGTGAAGCTCTGAGATCATTGAAACAAGCTTGGAGTGTCATTTGACAAGTTCTTGAGAAAAAGCTATGAATGAGCCATTGGGCTTAGTAGGAGCAGTGAGGGTTAAAAGAAGGGATTTGCATCTCAATGGAAGACATGCTATATTGGGTCTTTAGATGTGCTGGTATAAGTCATAGGTGATCTGGAGAGTCACTCGTAGGGCCATGAGGGATCATGAGTTGCAGTGTTGGATCAGAAGACTTGTCCGAGTCTGAGGTTGTTCTAAGCAGGAGAAACAGAGAGGTGAGGTATACGGTGGAGATGTCAGATGTTGTCACTCTACCCAGGGTACCGCTGAAAGCTGACAAGAAGTCTGAGAGCAAGTATTCAGAAGCCGCTTGAAATATACTGACATAGGGGGATATAATGAGTCGACAGTTAATCAATTGAGAAGAGCAGACTTGCCAGTAACTCCTGATGAGGACTGTTTGGCTGTTAAGAGTGCTGTGCTTCTATGATACTTTGCCCAGACAGCTAAGGGATCGTGAGTCAAGCAAGTGTCCCTGATTGACAATATGGAAATACCAACTATACAATTGGACCTAGAATGGCCACATTACCATACAAAAGTGCCTCTACCTTCTTGATAGCAGCTCTGAGGGAGAAGTTGAGTGGTGTTTTCCTTCAGATCCTCAGTTGATCTAATTGTGAGCTAGAGAACAATGTCTGGAGGGTGATAGAGCAGTGGTATGATATCAAGAAGTATACCAATGGGCTCAAAAAAGTCACTTTACAATACAAAAGTGTCATTATTGTTCCAAAATATTCTCTCTGAGACGCAATATCTGACATCTTCCTGTTACCCATTCTTCGGCAACATTTAGAGTCTGTCAAATCCTCCACCAGAACCGTTTACAGAGTGATTTACATGAACGGCTCAAACACACTTCTCAGTGCGGGATATAAGCGGCTGAACTCGTAGCCGTATTTACCCGACCCACATTAACATACAAAGGTGCCTTCAGAATTGCGATATCTATCTTCAGCGAGCAGGAAAACAGCACACAGTGAGCTCACTAAAAGCTAAGTAATCAAAGTAATTCAGTTAACTAATCCAAAACAACTCAGACGGACCAGAACTCATTATCTACCAACGCAATGCCCTTCCTCTTCCGGTCACGTGACCTCCCACCACCCCACATTCGCCACCCGCTTACATAATCAGGACACGTTTCAGTGGCGACTTTGTCACGCTCTCATTTACTCCACATTTGCCACAGTATAAAATTCGACTGTTGTTATGCACGTGAAATGATAAGGTTTCGGACGTCAACATTGATCTGAGAAACCAAGGAATAGTTTTGTAATCACTAAACCACCACTACCTCTGCAATGGTGAATATTCTTGGAGTTGCCAGCCGATTGGCGATGATGACTCTGTCGTACGTTGCTGGAGCGATTCAGCCGCCTCTTCAGTCCATCTTTTCCACCCATCCTGACCTCATGGGGATCTTGCTTGTTCTTCTCATCTTCTACGTGTCTCTGCTGGTGCTGAAACAGAGCCTGAGATCGTTCTGGGGCATGATCACGACGTTTGTGCGCATGTTTGTGTTGCTAGCGGTCGTTGGAGGAGCAGGATGGGTCTATGTTCGAGGTGTAAGCGGTACTATCGATGATATCCAGGCGTTGAGAGCGGGTAAAATGGATCAGTTTATGGACGGCGATTATCAGACGTACAAGCAGGGCTTTGATTACTCAAGGAAGCTGTACGAGGAGGCGGAGAAGTTGAAGGGGGGAAATGTGGATTGGAAGGAGATGATGGATAAGGTGGATACTGCGGAGGTTGCTCAGTTGTGGGAGAGGTTTACGAGGGGCTTTTAAACCGAGCGAAGCGAGGTTTACAAGTTGTGAGTGGGTTGGTGGGTCAGGAGGGCTGGAAGAGGCTGGTTTGATTTTTTCCTATTTTTTCCTATTTTTTCCCGATTTCTTGGATTTTTTTCTGATTTAACCAGAATTATTCAGAATTATTTTGATTTTTCTGAATTTCCCAAAATTCCCATGAACGTCAGATTAATCAGATAATCCAGAAACCCCAGTTATCAATCACCAATGACTCAGAGTCACTTGAGTCAACCCTCGACCCCTATTCAGGCAACTACTATTCATCTCCGACGTCCGTTGATCACACTATTACTTCCCTGATCAGTACACCACAGTCACGTCAGTACACCCAGTCACACATCACCCTATATAGCTAAAAATAAATTTCAACGGCCACGGCTGAGTTCCAGGGCATTCTTTTCTTTGTGCGGATCGTATTTTCAGGCAAATCGTCTCTTTTTCTTTTTCCTTTTTGCCGTCTCGTGTGCGTACGGAGTTAAACACGGCGATTTTGATTTTCGGACATTTACCAAGGTAGCATAGCAGCCTTGCTTCGGATTTAACACGGGCAGAAATTGAACCTAAGGGTAGCAGGGTAGTAGTAAAGGGGTAGACGGAAAGAATATTTGAGCAGAGGGGTAAAGTAGAGGCCACGTGGCGGTTGTTAGTCAGCCAGAACGAGCTCCAAATACTGTAGGAATGCTTGCCTACATTTCGTTTAGGGGAAATCCCTCAGCCTTATGACCACCCGTTGGAGCCTGAGTCTAAGTCTATTGATGTTTGGGAAGTAGAAATATAAGCATGGGGGAGTACATGAAAATCAGACGAGAGTAACACAACTTGTACAACTACACATCACTCATACATCATGAAAGTGGCAGACACAACCTACTACGACCTGCTGGAGGTGCAGGTGGACGCGAGCGACGCGGAAATCAAAAAGGCGTACCGAAAGATGGCGATTCGACACCATCCTGACAAGAATCCCGACGACCCCACTGCCAACGAGCGGTTCCAGGCCATTGGCGAGGCGTACCAGGTTCTGAGCGACAAGGACTTGCGGGCGCAGTACAACGAGCACGGCAAGGACTATGCTGTTCCTGCCGAGGGTTTCCAGGACGTGTCCGAGTTTTTCACCATGATTTTCGGCGGCCAGCTGTTCAACGACTGGATTGGCGAGATTTCGCTGGTCCACGATATGAAGAAGGCCGTGGAGCTTCAGGAGGAGGCTGAGGCTGATCCTGAGGCGGAAAACACCGCTGGAACTACCGCTGGAGCTTCTAAGCCTAACCAATCCACCGCTTCCCTCACTGAACATGCTCATGAGGACAAGTCTCCCCAGCACCCTCCTGGATCAGCTGCTGAGGCTCTGGCACGTGAGAAGGAGCTGCGCAAGAAGAAGCGGGCCCAGGCCGAGGCTGCTCGTGCCAAGCAGGCCGAGTACCAGAAGGAAAAGGCCGAGGCGATGCGGGAGCGAATCAAGATGCTGGAGAAGAAGCTGATTGAGCGGCTGTCCATCTGGACGGAAACGGACAAGTCCGACGCCATGACGCGGTCGTTCCAGGAGAAGATCCAGCACGAGGCCAACGAGCTGAAGATGGAGTCGTTTGGCGTCGAGCTCGTGCACACGATCGGCCAGGTGTACCTCAACAAGGGCACCATGTATCTCAAGTCGCAGAAGCTGTTTGGTTTCATTCCCGGCTTCCTCGGCAAGCTCAAGGAGAAGGGTTCGGCTGCCAAGGATACCTGGAACCTGCTTTCCCAGGCAATCGAGGCCCAGGGAACCGCCAAGGAGATGGCTGAGGCCGAGCAGGCTGGAGGAGACGACTGGACCGATGAGTCCAAGGCCGCCATGGAGCGGCTGCTCATCGGCAAGACCCTGGCGGTCGCATGGACCGGCTCGCGAACCGAGGTCCAGGACGTGCTCAGAGAGGTCTGTGACAACGTGCTCTACGACAAAAAGGTGCCTCAGGCCAAGCGTCAGGAGCGGGCCCAGGCCCTCGTGCTCATGGGCTCCGTGCTCAAGCAGACGGAGCGAACCAAGGCCGAGCAGGAGGAGGTCAAGGTGTTCGAGGACCTCATGTACGAGTCGCAGGTCAAGAAGGAGAAGAAGAAGCGGGAGAAGAAGCACGGGCTCCACATTCCGATCGTGGGAGGTATTACCGGCCACCGACGGGAGGGTAGTGGCGTGAGCCAGACCGCAGGAGCGACTCCGGGATCGCCCTCGGGAGTCCACGTGACCCCAGAGAAGGCCACCGCTTAGGATGAGGAGGGGGTTGCACGTGACGAGGAGGGAAAGGGTGCTGGCAGATGGTACCTCGATGGATTGTGGTAGATAGCTTTGGCGTTAGTTTTGGTAATAATTGTAATGAGAGAGATGATTGAAAGTGTAGAATTGAGCAGTTGGTGGTTGAATGAGAAGCTATCTGCTGTAGGTGGTAGAGGTGGATATGTAGAGTAATGAGGGTGTGATAATTCTGATGTAGTGCAAGTTTCCAGCTCGAAATGACCTGAAATTCAAGCTTGCTTCTCACAATTAGTTGTCTAATTCTCTGACTATCTGAAGCTTCTAAAATAAGACATTTGATCCTTTGGTCATCAGATGGTCTGTTGTTCTGCGGGTAGTTATCTGATGCTTTTACATGTAGATATCTGTTACAACTGCTTGATGGTTCTGGTTATCTGATGCTCTTATCTGATGCTGATCTCAGTGATAGTCTGGTGTATTGGGACCTCTAAGTGCCTCAGAGAAAGGGGAATGCGGTTATTTGAGCTATTTGCGAGCCTGTAATACCTCTCATCGGCTTCTGGTCTTTCTATGGTTTCATTGAGAGAGAATAGACTAATTGCTGTAGAATTTGAAAGACACACTTCTCAGATTCCCTTCCACTCTGAAGCTCAAGGTCACACTGGGACTCCTCTAATAGCTCATTAATATAATTAGTTGATCAGGATAAGTGTTGCTGCTTATCTGAGAAGAGTAATTACAGTATCTATGTCTCTTCATCAGCAGAGTTGTCGGAGAAGATGGTTGACCTCTCCTTCTAGAAGACAGTCCCCTCTACTCTTAGTAAGCAATTGTTAATATCAAGCAGGTTTCAACAGCTACTCAGCCAAACTTCATTAGAAAGACCTCTAATAGTTCTGATCAGTTGATGAACTTGTACCTTCTCAACTCCACCCACCTCCTCGACATCCCAACTAAGCTTAACTAAATGGAGGAGAGAAGGGAGTCATACAACTTGAAAATTTTGTATAGAAGGGTACATTATGACTTCAGATCTGATACAAACTCATCTTCGCGAGCACACTGGTACCATTCTCAAGCCAACAGAACCTCAGGAACCCCATTTTAGAACCCCCAGCTGAACTCCATCTCTAAGTAACGTTTAACAAATGCACCCAAAATGAAAGCTCCATTAGTCTGAAGTCATTGAAAACACTACAATATCTGCCAATCGAATTGTCGCGCACTCCACCAATTGCAACAACTCCCAACCTACTCACAGTCACGTGACTCTATAATAAATTCCACACACCATTGTCTATGAGTGGCAAATGAGATGCATCAGGGAGAGAGAGGACAATAGACGACTTAGAGAAGACTGTATCGAAGAACTTGAATGAAAGGAAAACAAACAACCACAAAAAGAGATCACGTGACACTTTATTCTCTGCACCAGATCACTACAAAACCCACTACTTGTAGCTACAACCTTCCCTCTTTTAGCCCACTACAATTGGCTGATTGCGACATGGAACTCTATCGTTTTATGAAACTTTGCCGTGTGATTTGGGCGCTTAAGGGGGTGTAGGGCGGTTAGATGTGGGTGGAGGGTTAGATTAGGCGTTTTTTTTTTCTTCAATTTTCCCCTTCAAAACCCATGCTTTTCCCTCTCCATTTCGTCCCCCCTCTATCTCTCTTCGGACTCCGATTATGCGGTGCCGTGCGTAGCCACAGATGGAGAAAGAGACGATTTGTAGCCGCTGTAGGCCTCCGATTGCCGCGGGAAGAGTGTCAAATGCACGTGTGAGTCACTACGACCAGGCACGGCGCTTTCCCCACCATTTCAAGTGCCGGATCACACACAACTCTTAGCCCCATGGATTATTTCGATGCAGTCATGGTTGCAGCAAGTTGCAGATTCCATGCACGTGTCTCACTAACTGAAAGATGTCGAGATTGAGCTTGGAAAATTCTGTCCTTTCTTTCCTTCCCTTCTGTACCAATGGTTGGCCTTTGCTCGCACCCCGAAGAATGGGGAATCTCGCTGCTCTACGACCTGACTCCGTGCACCTGTCAGGCCCTGTCGCATTTGTTTCCTTCAGCAATAGCGCTGATCTGGGGAACTCGAGAAGCTCTCCAGTTTAGTCACAAACCCAACAATGCCCATATCGTTAGACGTCAGTGGGACTACTACGTGAAACAGGCCGCTTCTGCGGTTCTGATTGTCACGCTGTTGTTCGATGCTTCGGTGCATAGATACGAGCTGTCTGACATTTTCTTCTGGAGTCCTCTGGTTCTCGTTCTGGCCACCGTTCTGATCGTCTATCTTCAGCACGTTGAAGCTGCGAAAAGCCGCATTGCCTCGTCGGCCGTTCTGTGGTTCTGGTTCACCCTTGCGATCGGGGGACTGTTAGAGACTATAGGAGATGCCGTGAGAGCTTTGAATGTGAGTATAGGGGGAAAAAAGACGGATTTGCTTGATCTTGGAATAAGGTGTTGTTTGTGAGATCAGAAGGTCTCGTTTATGAATTCAGAGTGTTTTGTTTATGAGAACATATTTGTTTTGTTTATTGCGATTTATCTTGTTATTAAGAGAAATTGTCTTGAATAAGAGATTGTTCTGAACAACAAGTTTGTCTCGTTTACTACAACATGTTTGTCTCTTCAACAACAGTTTGTCTCTTAACATACAGATATGTCTATTGAACAACAAATCGTCTTGTTTGAGAGTATATGTTTTTGTCTCTCAAACAACAGACTGTCTCCTAAGAAACATGCTTGTCTCTTGAACAACAGATTGTCTCTCAAGGAACATGTTTTCTTCTAGACAACAAACCATTGTTTAGAACAACAAATTGGTCTTGTTCTAAACAATAGTTTGTCTTATTTACAACCACAATTCTGTTCGTTTTAATTAACCAACTATCTTTTCTCTTCACCTCTAACACAGCCCAAAACCGCCCTGTTCACCACCTTCATCGCTTCCCTAGTCTTCTCCCTGGAATGCTGGATTTTCGATCCCAGAAAATCGCTTCCTCACATGTACCGAACTGCCTACGAGGAGCTCAACCCCATCGAGTACGCCAACATTGCCTCAAGATCGACCTTTGCATGGCTCGGTCCGCTGCTCAAAACGGGATACACCAAGGTTCTCACCATCGATGACATTCCAGCCTGCCCTACCTGGCTCAAAACAGCCGTCACACACGCGACTTTTGAACAAACGTGGCAGAAACAGCTGAAGAAGAAGAACCCCTCGCTTCTCATGGCCATCACGCGTGTCTACGGGCCAAAATACCTCTTTCTGTGTGTCTACAATCTCGGAGAAACTCTGGTTCCTTTCATCCAACCGTTTCTGCTCAGACAACTGATTCTCGTGGTTACAGACTACCGAGCTCAGGAGGATGCTGCCAGAAGTCTCAACAAACCTCTGGATCCCGATTCCGAGTCAGGACTCATCACCAAGGGTATCATGGTTGTCACGGCAATGCTAGCTCTTTCCCTAGTCCAGATTGTGTCCTCAAACAAGTTCATCATTGGCTGTTTCAACATGGTTCTGGAAGTCACGGGAGCTCTATCTGCTGCCATCCACAACAAAACCCTCACCGTGTCTCCTGAAGCCAAGGCTGACACAAACTCGGGAGATATCGTCAACCTCATGTCCACAGATGTGCCTCAAATTGCCCAAACTGCCGATATCATGGACACCATCTGGGGAGCTCCTCTGGGAGTCGTCGTCTGCTTGACCTCAATTTACTTCCTCATTGGAAAAGCCATGTGGGCAGGAGTCTTTGTCATGTCCATGAACCTGCCCATCAACGCGGTTTTTGCATACTGGGAAACGCGGTTTTACGAGCAAATCATGGAGGTGAGAGATAAACGAACCGCCGTCACCACAGAGGTCCTCACCAACATCAAATCGCTGAAATTCTACTCGTGGGAGAAGATTTTCTACGACAAAGTGTGCAAGATTCGAAACGGAGGAGAACTCGCGCTACAGAAGAAGATTTTGCACTACGAGATTGCTGAGGCGTTTTCGTGGTCCGTGGCTACGTTTGTGGCTACTTCTGCCTCTTTTGCAGTCTACACTCTGGGTATGAAACAGCCCTTGACTACAGATGTGGCGTTTCCCGTGATGGCTTTGTATGGAGCTCTCCTAGAACCCCTAGGTTCAATTCCTTACATTATCACCCATCTGCTCGAAACCGGAGTCTCAATCGGCCGAATTTCAAAATATCTCAAGTCACGTGACCTCCAGCCTGACGCTGTGACCCATGTCCCCCCTGTGACTACTCCAGGTGAGGTTTCTGTGTCTGTTGAGGATGGTTCTTTTGGCTGGGATTCACGTGATGTGGCTAAAGACGTGGAGAAGCTGCTTTTGAAGGGTATGAACTTTGAAGCCAAGAAGGGTCAAATCGTCTGTGTGGTTGGAAAAGTCGGTAGTGGCAAAACCACCTTCCTTCACTCTCTTCTTGGAGAAACGTACAAGCATCAAGGTGAGGTGACGGTAGCTGGACGAGTGGCCTATGTCGCCCAGTCACCCTGGATCATGAACGCAACCATCAAGGACAATATCGTGTTTGGCAGTAAGTTTGACGCCGATTTCTACGCCAAGGTGGTGGATGCGTGTGCTCTCAAGTCCGATTTTGCAATTCTGAAAGATGGAGACCAGACCGAGGTTGGAGAAAAGGGAATTGCGTTATCAGGAGGCCAGAAGGCGCGTCTTGGACTTGCACGAGCTGTTTACTCCAGAGCTGACGTGATTCTCCTTGACGATCCTCTGTCTGCTGTGGACGAGCATGTTCAGCATCATATCATTGAAGAGGTGCTTGGACCGAACGGATTGCTTCAGAGTAAGACCAAGGTGTTGGCCACGAATACTCTGAACGCTCTGGAGCACGCTAACATGATCTATCTCATTCAAGACAAGACGTTTGTGGAAAAAGGTTCGTTCAGTCAAGTGTCCCAAGGAGAGGGTCAGTTGTCGAAACTGATCAAGGATTTTGGACGAAAAGGCAAGAAAACCGAAGTCACCACCGCTGAGCTCGAATCTGGACCTACCACGCCCACCTCTATGGTTGAAACCGACCCTGTTCTCATTGAAGGAGAAGATACTGTTGAGGAGCTGGGAATGGACCGTACTCTGACCCTCAGACGAGCATCCACTGCCTCGTTTGTCGCTCCTAAAGGCCCCAAATCCAACGCTGAGGAACGGGACAGCGACAGAGTCAACCAGGAAATCGTCACTTCAGGAGACATCAAGTCCTCCGTCTACGTGCGATACGCCAAAGCTCTGGGACTCGGAAACCTGGCCATGTTCCTGCTCTGCAACGTCATGGTGTCTGTGTCCCAGGTCGCTGCGAACTACTGGCTCAAGGACTGGGCTGAACGGTCTGACGATTCGGAATTGTCTGCTCCTGGCTACTATCTCACTGTCTACTTCATCCTCGGTATTGCCTCGGGTATCTGGCTGGTACTCGAGCTCATCTTCCTGCACGCTCGAGGAGCCATCCAGGCCGGAATCGAGATGCACGCCAAGATGCTGGCTTGTGTTCTGAGAGCTCCCATGTCGTTTTTCGAGACAACTCCTCTGGGACGAATCACCAACCGGTTCTCTGGAGACTTGTACAAGATTGACGCGAATCTGCCGTCAGCTATCGAGTACCTCTTCAACGCCATCATTGCAGGCATGGCTTCGTTGTTGGTTATTGTTTTTGCTACTCCGATGACCTTACTCTTTATCATCCCTCTCCTCGTCCTCTTCTACCGATACCAAAAGTACTACATCCACTCTTCGCGAGAAGTACGACGTCTGGTGACTGCTTCCAGATCGCCAGTCTACGCCCACTTTCAGGAAACCCTCAACGGAGTCTCTACCATCAGAGGATACGCCAGGCAAGCCACCTACGAGAAAATCAACCAGGCCAGAACTGACGTTTCTGCTAAAGTGAGATTCATCCAACAGAACCTCAACCGATGGCTGTCTCTGCGTCTAAGAGTCATTGCTGCTCTCGTCGTCTTTGCTACAGGTCTCTTTTCCATCCTATCTCTCAGATGGTACAACTTCATGAACCCTGGTATTATGGGTATTGTCATGACGTATGCTCTGAACGTGACCTGGACACTGGTGCTCATGGTACGTATGGCCATCAACGTCGAGACCCACTCAGTGTCTGTTGAACGAGTGTGGGAGTATTGTGAGTTGAAATCTGAAGCCATCACTGAAATCCCAGGCTGTGTACCTCCCAATTGGCCCGAAAAGGGATCCATTTCCTTCGACGACTACTCCACTCGCTACAGAGAGGGTCTAGACCCTGTTCTCAAGGGCATTTCTCTCGATATCAAGCACAAGGAGAAGATTGGTATTGTTGGCAGAACAGGAGCTGGCAAGTCGTCTTTGACTCTGTCTCTGTTTAGAATCATCGAGGCTATTGGAGGCAAGATTTCGATTGATGGAGTTGATATTTCCAAGCTAGGACTTCGAGATCTCCGTCAGCGACTCTCCATCATCCCCCAGGACTCTCAGATCTTCGAGGGAACGATCCGGGAGAATTTGGACCCTTCTGGCACTGCTCATACTGACGAGGAGATCTGGAAGGTGCTGGAGTTGTCTCACCTGGCTGAGTTTGTCCGATCTTCGACCGATTCTGACGGAAAGCATCAGGAACTGCTCATGAAGATCAACGAGGGAGGATCCAACCTCTCAGCTGGCCAGAAACAGCTCATGTGTCTTGGCAGAGCTCTTCTCAACCCGTCTCCTATTCTGATCCTTGATGAAGCTACAGCAGCTGTGGATGTGGAAACTGACAAGATTCTGCAACAGACGATCCGAACGGAATTCAAGGAAAAGACGATTCTGACGATTGCCCATAGACTCAACACGATTCTCGACAGTGACAGAATCATTGTTCTGAGTGCTGGACAGGTCGAAGAGTTTGACACTCCTCAGAACTTGCTCAAAAACAAGGACAGTCTGTTCTACAAGCTCTGTGATAGAGGAGGATTTGTTGACGGAGATGAGATCAAGTATACCGTTGCTGAGGAGGAGGGTAAGGATAAGAAGGACGATGATGACACCCCTGCTTACACTGTGGAGGAACCTGACGATTAGTATCATATTAACATAGTAAATATATTGTAAATTGAGGCATTACAAGTAGAGGGGTTAGTATAGCTCGCCAGTACAAACCATAGTTATCACCCTTTCAGTACAAGTACTTGTAGCTCTTCAGTACAAACCATAGTCACCCTACAAGTAGCTCATTAGTAATCAGTAGAACCCTGAATGCTATAGTTCACCAAGACATAGTTCACAAGACATAGTTTACGTCAAAGTTCAACTTGACTGGTGTCTCACAAGCTGTCGTATAACGGTGACACAACTCGGCTTAGTCAGTGTAACGTGCTCTACAAGTACCTCGGGACTTGGGCTGTGGTGGTTAGTCTAGAGCTAGTGCAGGGACAGAACAGTTCGATATTGAGGGGTGTAGAAGCGGTAGAAATGAAAACAAAGTTGATAGACAGGGTATTTTTGACCCGCTAATTACAACGGTGAACTCCCCGTGTCTCTAGCTCTTCTCCTCATCGAGATACACCGCTTCCCCCTCTCTACGTCTAGAATCGTTAAAGTTGCGTTAGCCTCCCGTTAGCGCCAACGAACATGCGCCCGCTTGCGGCTGGAGCGAGCTTGCTTGAACGGACTTGAGGCAAGCTCCGAAATAACTTTGCTGAAGAAGATGTGCCGATCAACTGTATCTCCAAAGGCGTGCGTCGCAGGAGGCAGATAGCAGCACGTTCCCGAAGGAATGGCGGTATGTGGAGTTGACAGACGTGCTTAAAATGCGCATCTTATCCGATTTACGTCAAAACCCGGCTCTTTCCGGCTACATTTGACGTATTTTTCTGACATTGCGGCTCGCTTGCTTGCGGACACTTTTGTTAGCCCAATTAGTTGGAAGGAAGAAAGGGGGCAGAACAGGACGTTCAAACGAGACCAAAAATGCTCGGAAAACGTTCGTAACCATTTTAATCAGTCACGTGACCCCGGATGAACACGCCCATTGCGCCAAATTCGTCCAAAACCACCCCCTTCACCCCCCAACTCCGCCCCCTCCGCCACATCATATGACGTAGGCGCAAAACCTAGATTTCTTCCAAACCAAAAAGATTCGCATCAACGTGAGCGAAATAAGGTTTTGTGCTTTGTAAAAGGTTCCCGGGGGATGGGGGCACCTAACTTTATGTGGGAGGTGCATATACACACACCAAACCTCTGCTCTTCTTCTCTCCTCTTCACTGCTACTTGCCCACCACACTACGCAAGTAACATCCGACACAAACACACAAACACAAAAAGACACACACAAAGATGAAATTCTCCAACGTGCTGCTCGTCTCAGCACTGTCAGCCGCCTCTGTGGCTGCTCCGGTGGCTGACCCTGAGCCCAAGAACGTCTGGGTCCCTAAAGTCCCCGGCAACGTGCTTCCCGGTCCTGAGAAACGGACCCTAGAGAAGCGTCGAGGAGGAGGATCCAAGGGCGGAGGAGGATCGAGGGGAGGATCGAGTTCTGGTTCGTCTTCGGGATCCAGCTCGGGTTCTGCTTCTGGAGGCTCTAGAGGTTCCTCTGGTTCTTCTGGAAGCTCTGGCTCTGGTTCTTCCGGTTCCTCTGGCTCTTCCGGTTCCTCCAACTCTGGTTCCGGCTCTTCGGGATCTTCTGGTTCCGGTTCGTCGGGATCCTCTAACTCTGGATCTCGACCCAACGCTGGAACCAACTCCGGCTCCTCCGGCTCCTCCGGCCCTGGAGCTGCCCCTGGAGCCGCTGCGGGCTCTGCTCGGGGAGGAGTCGCTCCTGCTCCCGCGGGATCGCCCTACCGAGGAGGAGCCAACGGAGCTCCCCCCGCGTACTCGCAGATGCCGTCGCGTTCGGCCCCCGTGTACGGCAACCGGTACGCCGGAGGCGCCACGCAGCCCTTCCCCGCCGGCGCGCGGTCCATGGGCGGCATCTTCCCCGGTCTCGTGCTCGGAGCCGGCGCGGGTCTGCTGCTGGGCTCGGCCATGCACCACGGTTTCAACCGAAACGACCAGGTCTACGAGTACAACTACTACAAGACCATCAACGGCACGGACTACCACATCCAGTGCTTCTGCAAGGCGTACAACCCCTGTGGCTGTGACGATCCCAGCGATGACGACTTCCTGAACAACCTGCCCCAGGGCAAGTACGCTGTGGGCCAGGTGGACGGCAACCAGACGATCCAGATTGACGGTACCCTGGAGAACTCGACCGATGCGTCGTCGTCGGGCACTTCGTCTGCTTCTGCGTCGTCAGCGGCTTCTACGGGATCGTCGTCTGGTGCTGGAGCAAACAGTGCTAACTATCTGACTGCGGGAGTGATTGCTGGTGCGGTGGCCTTGCTCCTTTAAGCGACAATGAGCGAAGCGAATTGTTGCTTAAAGGGCAAGACACAGTGAATGCTGTGAACCGTGCAAGACACATACGGTCTAGGGACGCGTTCCTGGGCTACAACAACTCAGCCTACTTCTTTGGCTTGACATGTAACTTATTCAGTAATGAGCAGTGGGGGAAGGGTATATAGCCTGCTCCGGCTGTTGAATGTAATTAACAGATTGATTATTTGACGGATGGCGTAGGGTACGAATTAGTGGATATGACGCCGGGTGGACAGAAATGGTACAGTACTTGTAGTAAGGTGCTCCAAGGCTTAGCCAACATGCTTTCTAAGCCCAGCTTGGCGCATTTGTAATAGGATAATAACGGATCCGGCTGATGGGTGCGTAATTATATAATATCGGTGGAGTGAGTAAAGGTGGTATTTTTAGGTCGATTCGGATCATTATTTCATGATCCGTTTACAGTTCAAAAGACGTTGACATCTGGGGTTGCTTGGAAGCAAGATTGATGAGCAAGATCCAGTGCATGTAGCAATTGATGGGTGTGGGGGTTACGAGAAGAGGAGAGTGTTGGTGGATTTGAGGTGGAATTGGGGTGGGTGCATTTACTGCAATTGAAATTGGGGTTGCTATGTGATGTACCGTGGTAGAGGGTGCTTATGAAAGGTACAGGTCTCAAAGGAGATGATCTTATTCAGTGTTTAAATAAAAAGCAGTTACTGAAATGTGAATATGGTCCTGGGATGTGTTTTTGTCAACAGCGTTTTAGTGGATAGACAATTGCCGACACTGACTGACACAAGAAGCTGAGTAAGAAGCCGTAGTTAATGGGATGTGCTATTTCCAAAAATGCCATGTGTTACTCGATTCGAATTACACAGCTGTTACTTAATTCACGACGTACAATACTACCGGTAGTGGTTACTCGTACTATTGCCTCTCATTCTCATTGTGCAAGTAAATGGTGTTAAGTCTACCCTCATAGACTATCTAACCATACTGTGTCTTCCACTGAGAGCATCATTCAGAGGATGAACAAGATCTAGTAGATGGACATGTGTATTAGTCTTGCTCATGAAAGTTACTACTAATCTGAAAAGACTGGGTTGATGTTGAGTGTCTACAATGGCTGTTGTGGTGTTACTTGGAGGTTCTAGTATTCCATATGATAGCCTTGGCCTTGTTTCTGTAGGCGACGCAGTGGATGAGTTCTCAATGAATAGACGAATAACACCCTCTGTAGACTGTATCAATTGTAACTGTGATACAGTCATGATCAGTACAAGTACCAGTTCTGAAGCAGATTGAGCTCTATCAGACAGACAATAGACAGAAGAGAGAATAGGCAAAACAGACTACCGGTATTTACAGTACAGAGAACTTCGTGAATCATTCTGGCTTTTGGCTTGGTTGACACTCTATACTATGGCATCTAGTGTGAGCCTGTAAAGAAAGCATCTCTTCACTAATAGGTTCATGCCAATGAGCTTTGTAGCAAGACTGAAGACCGCCAACAGACTGGTGGTAGACTACTGTAAGAAACTGATCCTGTCACCCCGGGAGAGTTGAGATCAATCAGTCGAAACACTGGTTACAGATCACTCTCAATTGAAGCTGTATCTCGCACTGGCTTTCAGACCTCCAGTCTCACTACAATGGCAACAGTACTCCCACTACCAGTACCAGTACCTCACCATACTTCCAATAGCTCAATTGAGCAAACTAGAACAACCCAGTCATACTGTACAGCTCATTCACTCAATACCATATATATACCGATTATAAACCCTCCATCTAAAGACCAACGGCTGACAGGTACTTTGCCTCCTGACCCGTCTCCGGTTTCAGCTCGTTGTACGCCTTGTCGACCTTCTTGCGCATCTGCTTCTGCTCCTCCCGGGTCTGCTGGGCGTAATTGAGCTGGTTGAACGTCTGTGTCTGGATCGTGAGGCAGTCGTGGAACTGTTTCAGCAGCGCATTGCACTGGACAGCGTACTTTTCCTTGGCACACTTCTGGAACGCCTCCTGGAAGTCCAGACAGTTGAGCGACACGGCGTTGGCGACCAGCTGCTTGCTCTCGGACTTGGACACTCCCGCAGTCTCGGCCATGTTGGTAGCTATCGACTTGTCGTCCTGGTACTCGGGAGCAGGAACGGGGATGTAGACGCCGTTGGTGGTTCTGATTTGCGACGCCATGTACTGCTGCAGGTCCTTGTCCATGGTGAGAATGACGTCATCCACGGCCGGCGTCTCCAGCACGGGCTTTTCTTTGCGCACAAACGGCCACCACATGGTTGTATAGTGAGGTGTTGAGGTGAGGTGATCTTGAAGATAAGATCAGGCAGCAAGCAGAGTGGATGTAAGTTTGTCTCAGTTATGATAACGTGAGGTAATTAACAGAGTGAGGGAATTGAATAACTAAATGTATCAGGAGATAGCCCTTGATGAGGAGATTACAATCGTATATTTCTTTTCTCGGCAGCTCCTTTGTAGCGCCCACAGTATGCCCTCTCCTTCTCCCGTCACGTGCAACTAGCTCCTTAACTACGCGCTAACTAACTCCTAACTAAACTCTCCCCCATCTGGCATCCTGGCCGAGCGGTTAAGGCGAGAGATTAGAAATCTCTTGGGGTTTCCCCGCGTAGGTTCGAATCCTGCGGATGTCGTCATCTTTTGACCTCTGAAGGGATGTATTTTTTTCGTCTTCTACAGACTGTATTTTTTCTGTCCTTGATGTTCATTTGGTTGTTCACTGCACTTGAAACTCTTATTTTTATTTAGTTGTATGCACGTTCATGCACTCCATGCACTCCATGCACTCCATCTCTACGCGTCGACATTTTTATTCACCACTGATATGAACAGAGAGGCTCGAGAAGCGCGAATGCGCGGTGCTGGGTGGGTATAGTGACGGTGGAAATGCTCAAAATCGACTTATCTAACACAGAACGCGAAAAGTCGCTCCGGTGAAACTCGTCATTCAGGGTACTACTCCAGGAAGTAGTGTACCCAAGAAGACCTTCAGAGATCATCAAAGGGAGGTTCAGACTCCTACGAGGAGAGTCGTTGTTGAGGAGACTGAGTCACGTGTCCCACAGGACGATTTTCACGATATCCACGAAGTTGATGAGGTTGAAGTTGGTGAAGATCAAGCTCAAGAAGGTCAAACCCCCTTCACCCTACCTATTCGTCCAGTGTCTACATCTCCTCCGGAATTCAACCTCACACAGGACTTTGAAGAGGCTGCGGAACAATCTCCTCCTGTGGAAATGAACCAAGTTCCTGTAGATGAAGACGCAGTTGATCTGAGTATCCTTCCAGACAGATTTGACGATGATTCACATGAAGACGAGGACTTTGTTCCTACCCACGAGGTGAATTTGTCAGATCTGGAAGAACACGAGTCACGTGACTCGCCTCCTCGTCAGTCTCAAGGGATCAGAGACAGTTATGCTGGTCGAATAAGGACCTATGTTGCTGACGAGGATCCAGAAGAGTCTCAGACGTCTTTCAGAAACACAGGAAGTACGGGGAAATCTGCCTCAAAGAAGAGAAAGAAGGCCATTGCTCTAGAAGTCACCCAGCTTGACACTGACGAGCCTGAATTCTCGACCAAAGTGACTATGGTTGATTTTGTGAGTCAGATGGTGCTTGAGACTCTGGAACAAGAACTAGGCAAGGATGTCGATGAGGAACAAAAGGACGTCATTCAGAGGTACATGGGCGAGCTCAAGAACCGGTTTCTGGAACTCTCGGATATCAACAACACCGTTTATATGCAGAAATCGCGGGTTGCCAAGTACGTGCGAACGAAAAACACTGCTCAGGAGGGTTTACTCAAGGTAAACGAGAAACTGAACGAAGCACGAGTCGATGCTGACCGTAAAGCCAAGGAGTACGCTACGAAAAAACGAAACTGGGACGATACTCGGTTTGTCAACGAGTTTTTGTACGATGTGGAAGACGTCAACAATAGTCTGAGGGGAGTCAAGTCTTCAGGAGTGACGATAGAGCCGACTGTGTTTGATAAACTAGCTCATATCGAGGAGCAGACGCAGTTGTTGAGTAAAGTGAGGCAGTTGAACGGACTCCTGGAGTTTGCCAGTCAGAAGTTGTCAAAATAGGGCACTCTTATTTATTGAATTAAAATGTATTTATCATAATTAATACGCAGTAATTAGACTATATTGGTCATTGAGGTCATGCACTCGTTGCACTCATTAATCAATCACTCATATTCATCATCATCTGATCTTTTATAGTATATCACACGTGTGTTACAAAAATGCATTACCTGTCGTAGGTTTTTGTCCATATCTGGAAGTAGACAGTGTCTTTCACTCCCTCCAGAGCTATTGCTATATAGCAACAACTCACCGGTGACTGAACATCCCTCTTTCTGTCAGTCACTAACAGAGTGAGAAGACCAAACAGGGTATCCGTTCACCTTCTCACTCACCACAATGCCCTTTGCAGAGCTCAAAATTGATTATCCAAAACTCCAAAACAAAAGTTCCACCAATCACCTCCTCCAAATACCTCTTCAAGAACGAACCGTAGTCAATTCTTCAAAGCCATGTCCTCAATGCGATACTCGAACACAGCAAAATGCCATATCCTTCGTATCACACTTTTTTCCAATCCTCCAACACCACACCTTTGTCTTGGCACATGGCAGAAGACCACAGTTCGCTCAAACCCTCAATCTCAATAAAGTCCTCCATTCTTCAAAGCACCCTCTTTCGTAATGTCACAAATACTGACTGTAATTGCTCATATTGCATCACTTTCCGAGGAGGGTCAATTCTTCATATTATCTCTCAAAATTCACCGAAATTTCTCGTCTGATTCCTCCTCAATCGCTCCCTCACTTTCTCCCTCGTATAACTCCAAATACTGCGTATTTGCGTAGTGTAATTACTCCCTCATTTCTGCTTCGTTCTGTATCTGTTTGCTTAATCCTCCCTCACCAAAGCAGCAATCATACAGTACAAGTAGAGGAAGAAAAACACCAGATAACAAGCCAACTTGATGAAAGACTCCTGCTTGTGCTTCTTCAACGTCCGGAAAATCTCGGTGGCGTCCAGAAGATGAGTGTTGGTGTAAATCTTGTGGGTGTTGTAGGCGAAAATCGGCGCATTGAGCAGCAGCACGATCCAGTGACCGGTCAGCAAAAAGACAATGGTCAGAGCGGCGTGGGCCGCGGCTTCGGGCAGCACGTAGTTATTGAGCCGGTTGCACAGGTCGATGGGGTTGATATAGTCGCACTCCAGGTCCGAGTACATGATTGTGAAAAAGACCTGCAGAAAGAGGTTCACCAGGGAGATGAGAATGGCGAAGATGAAGGTGTACGCGTCGGCTGCCATTGCGT
This sequence comes from Yarrowia sp. JCM 30695, assembly GCA_001602355.1. Taxonomy (NCBI): domain Eukaryota; kingdom Fungi; phylum Ascomycota; class Dipodascomycetes; order Dipodascales; genus Yarrowia; species Yarrowia sp. JCM 30695. The sequence continues at coordinate 1,255,609 of BCLX01000002.1, forward strand.
GTGTAGGATCGTCGGTTAGATGGGTTGTGTGTTTTCGGGGGTGTTTTTTGTGTGGTATTTGTCAGGTGTTCGGATACTGAGCTGTAAGTCACAAGTGGTTGGCAACCGCAAACTTTATTAAAAACTGGGATTTCGGGAAAATGCCAGAAAATCGGGAAAATTGGAAATCGAGAAATTGACCGGATGGGGGTGAGGAGACGGTGATGGGGGTACCAGATATCGCATTATTTCCTCTTCTTGGCTTACATAATCACCTCACTCAAAGGATGAGCCATTTCATTTAGGAAACCTTAGACAACCAGCCCTCAAGGTGAGCTGGAGCTTAAGGAGCTTGTGGGAGAGTTGTATATGTGAAGTGTCTTTGTGGGAGCACTTGTCCAACCCTTAACCCAAGACGTGGATAAAGAAGATACGACACGTGAATGGGGTACCTAGGGGGAGTAGTATGTAGGTACGCGTGGGGGAGGAGGTGGCAAAAACGTGGAAAACGTGTTCTGAGCGTTCAGTTCGTCGTTCATTTGTCGCTCAGTTTGTTTGATTGATGTCTCAGTGAGGCAGTTGTGGTGGGTTGCTCTGTCGTGGTACGGATACTTGTAGGTTATGCTGCTGTTCTGTTCCACCTTCAGCCTCTTGTGACTATATCTTCTGTTTATCAAGGGGTGCTTATTACAAATCTTCGTTAGCTCAGAGTGGTCTATGACATCAAGCAGCTAGCTATAGCATTGACATATAGATCCGACTACCTGTATAGATCCGAAATCCTCAATCCAACCATAGCTGGTATTTATAGAGATGGCGGTCATTAGATGGAGTCATTGGACGTCCCGGTCAGGTTTGAACAGTAAATCTGGTTGCTTCAGCTGTCACTTATTCGTTCACTCCATCACTCCCACCTCCAGGGTAACATTGCCACAGGGGTCAGCTGGGTGTGAATAGCCAGCAGCGGTGTGCATGGCATGGATAACGCAACCTTTGGGAAATGAGTAAGGGGGAGTACAGGAAGGACGGAAAGGTGAACCTCAATTGAACGTGAGGGGGTGTAAAGCTGATTGGAAATGGTTATAAATCGTGACAAACCAGTGTACAGTATCACCAGCACATTAACACCAGAATTACAAGTACAATACCGGCACTTGACGCACCCCTATGTCATCCCTTACCTTAGGGCAACGTTACGTCTTGCTCTCGTAACCGCCGGTTTGGTGTCCCATGAGGCAAGGGGTGGAACATGGCTTGGTCCTGGGCTTGTCCAAACCGCCGCTTTCTTTGTGCTAGCCGTTTTAAATAGCTCGCCGGCGTTTTGCCCTTTTGGAAAAAGGAGATTGCAGCGCCCCATGTGAGCTCCCCGCCTGCGCTCCAGTTATATTAAGGGGTGGACCCGTAGATGGATATTATTTTCAGCAGAGATTTCGCGAAGAACAGCACTTACAGTATTACGACCGTTCGGATTAATACGGAGAAACTGGAGCTTAGTCAGCGAGCCAAACATACGAACTGAACCAGGTGAACCAAACAGCTGAACCAAACAGACACAGCAAACGACCAGTCAAAAACGCCAAATACGGAAATACGGAAACACGTACAAGCAGCGTACAGCCTCTACAGTCATTGTTGCCCCCTTGTACAGCACTTCCCAGTGATCGTCACCTCCTCACTTTCTCACCCTCACCCACTCCTCTATCCCCTTTGGGCTGAGTCACTTCCATTTTAGTGGGCATACAGCACGCAGGGTCTGAGAGGTGTTTACTGGCAGCCCTCAAACGCGAATTGACAGCGAAAAGAAGTGTTTCCCAAAAGCAGAAGCCACGGTCCTTTAATTGGAGACGTTTTTTCCCCAGATTTCGAACCCCACATTTTCCCACTTTTCCATCTCCCTCTTGTTAACGCCACCATTTCTCGGCCCCACCAACTCTAACTTTTATATTAGAGTGCAGCTCCGACAGGTATACTGTACGGAGTCTGCAACGCACCTACTTTGAAGCCACTACTCGACGATTGAGACGGCTGTGAATCTCGCTCCGTGACTCAATTGAGCTGAACAAGACACACAAACGCACACAGGCGATACGGCGGTACACAGACAACCCTTGAGTAACACTCCCACTCCAGTTTTTGCGCCACTTAACACACCCACCTCACTGCGGGATTATGAACCCCAACGACAAATACACAGACGACACGCTCAACGAGCTGCACTTTTCGCAGACGGTGGGCTCGCCCGAGTACGGCTCGCTGCTGTCGCGGCAGGTGCTGCAGGGCGGCATCAACTACGACGACCTCGAGCAGATGGGCACGGTGCCGGACGACCTGCTGGACCTCGACGATATGTCTCCCGAGTCGTCCAACCCCAGGGGCCAGTACATTCCCCAGAACAACAGCATGTACCCGCCGGAGACGCAGCTGCAGTACGGCATTACGCCGCCTATTCCGGAGAGCTCCAGTCCGTTTGACGAGTACATGATTGGAAGGTATGTCAATGATGGTATTCAGCTCCCTTCTCAGATGAACAGAAATACGGGCAGCAACACAAACAGCAACAACAATAACAACAACAACAATAACACCGGCAACACCAACTCTGGCAACCTCAATGTCATGAACACCAACCTCGGGTCTCCCAACATGAACACCGCCAACCTGACAGACAGCCCACAGCTCTCGGGACAGTACTACCCCACGTCGTCCTCGCACTCCCGCAACTCGTCCGCGGGTATCTCCAACATGGGCATGGTCCCCGTGCAGCAGCAGCAACTAGGCTCGTCGTTGTCACCTGACACAACTCCCTACGGCTCTCCCACTAACATTCCTGTCCCCACGTCCTCCGGAGCGTCCCGCAGACAGGTCAACTTTGCCGACCAGTTTGGCTCGCCTTCCTCGTACGGCTCGTCTATCGAGCACAGAGCGCTGTCGCCGTACGCGCGTTCACCTCTTTCCAAGGGTGTTATTTCGCGCTCGTTGGACGAGAAGCAGCAGCAGTTGTTGGCAGCAGCTGAACGGAAGCGGAAACGACGGGAGTCACACAACGCGGTCGAACGCAGACGACGCGACAATATCAACGACAGAATCCAGGAACTGTCGACGCTCATCCCCGAGAACTTTCTCAACGAGCCAATACTGGGCGGGTCCCCCACTCTGGGGCCCATGGGATCGCCCCCACCGTCGCAGACCCCTGGGACGAAAGACGGCCGGCCAAACAAGGGCACGATCCTCATCAAGTCCGTGGAGTACATCAAGAAGCTGCAGACGGTGATTGACGACCAGAACCAGCGGGAAATTGACATGTACGAGCGGCTGAACCACCTGGAACGACAACTGGGACTGCCGGAAACCAAGCTGGAAACGTCGTCGGCAGAACTGGCGTTGGCGAGACTGGGAATTAAGGATGATTTGACGCCGGAACAGGTGGTGGTCAAGCAGGAGGAGGAGTATTAGAGAGTATAGATTAAGTTATTGAAGATTAGCGAGCGAGTCTCGACGTTGAACGAGTGCGTAGCACGAGTGAATAAGGAGAGCACGAGGGAGCGTCACATTGAGGGAAAGGGTGACTGTTAGTGAATGAGTGCGAAGCACGAGTGAACGGTTAAACCAAGGAAGAGGAGTAGAATCAGCAAGTGGTAGCACGAGTGAACGGTTAAGGGGGTCGTATAATCTGTAGTATCGCAGTAACCAAGGAGGGCATGAGGGAGTGTGTTGGTAAGGAAGGCGAGGCTATGAATGAACAAGTCTGTACGAGTAAACGAGTGACTGAAGGAAGACAGTGATTCTACCAGGAATCTTGTAAATGTAATACTACAATGACGAAGTGTGAGTGAATGGTCAATGAAGAAAACGATCACCTATAGTTTTGCTGTGATGAGTGGCACAGGTGTGACCCAAGGAAGATACTTACCTTGTAATGTTTTGAATGAGTCAAATGCGTAACGGTCAAGGGAGGAGTGTAGCTTCTAGTACTGTTAAGGAACAAACATTTGTGGTGCTGTGGTTAAGAGCACTCGTGGTAATGTCACTGGAGAGGTGTTATAGTGTAGACTTGATAGTTAAGGGTTCTGAGTGGTAGTGTTCATGAGTAGTTCTAGAGGGAGTTGGAATTGTTTTGAGATGGTCTCTGTGACTCCAGCTCATACGTTTTAAGTCATTGAGTGATTACCTTGTGTAGATACCTGTTCAGTCACTGCTGGTTTGAAGATGTCTAAGAACGAGTTGTTTCAAGACACTGCAGAGGGCTACTTGTTCTGATAAAAGTGGATCAAGTGAGTCTGAGTAGCTACTCAAACACTGCAAAACAGTACCAGAACTGCAGTCAAGATGACTATGCTGTAGCTTGAATAGTCAATGGCACAACACTGAGAAATCATAACACCCACCACTGTATTCTCCATCTCATATGTCCATTTCGCACATCATGATTACATAAGCACATCTACACAAACCGCCTCAGTCTCAGCGTTGCTAACACCGAGCAACCCACTTCCCCATTTGGATTCTCCGGATCAGCTAGCATTTCTTTTTATCCCCACCGTCTCCACTTGAGTGATTATAAATTTAGCTAATCGGAGAAACAGTTGGTTCCGATAAACCGTTTAAGCCGTTGGGTTGTGAGACAGATGAGGAGGGGAAAGAAGGGGAATACGGGGTAGCAGGGGTGATTAGTAATCGGCGATGGGGTGAGATCTGAAGTCTGATGGTTTTAAGTAAATTAGTTGAAGGAAAGTTGAGCTGGGGTGGTTATTTGGCGTTATAGAGGTGCTTGAGAAGACGGTAGAAAGGGAGGGGTATTAGTGGTGTGTGCTATGATCTAGGGCAGATTTTTGGTGTCTCTTGTAGTACTAATATTTCGAGTAGTGTCTGTAAGTTGGTGGAGCTATAAGGTGTTTTTAGTTGAAGCTTACTTGAAGAGTTGTGAGTGAACAGCAGATACAAGTACTCCATAGTCAGAAAGGTTTTATGGACACTTGTAGCAGTATCTGTGGCTCTACAGCTCAAATGGGGTACTTGTGATCACCTCTGAGACCTAGACATGCTTTGAACGGCCTTCAACATGTCCCCATAGTGACTAAATGACACATCGAAAGAGGAGATCCTGTATCGTACGATAAAAGAGCCTATACCGGTACTTCGTAGTGTCTATGTTTACATTTTCTTACAGCCTCAAATTGATGAATCAGGTATGACGTCAGTGTGGTACTGTGGGGTATGAACATGAGGCATGACGTCAGAGAAGACAAAGGCTGGTGATGCGGATAAGTCGGTTAATTGTTCCTAAAGAGTCCTTTACATTGATCTTGGTGAACTAACTTAGCTTAGCTATTAGATATCTTCTTCATAGTACAAGTCTTTTCAGAGATCAGACTTCGCCAATGTCAAAGATCTAGACCTCATCTTATTATAAAAGAGTAGATCGCTTTTGAGAGACTCATCTCACTGGGAAAGATCTAATGGACTACAAGTATGTACTCGTACTGATGTCCGATCTTGATGTCAATGACCTTAAAGCTCAACACTTAGTTAAATAGTGTCTACCTACAGAAGTGCTACAGTACCTACGGGACACCACAGTATCCGTACCGGTTCGAAGTACAAGAACAAGTACAGCTATACTGTTGAAGCAGCTCATTGTGTAGTCTGAAGACAGGGCAAAGTCCCCCTCATTCTCCTTCTCTACACTCTACAACCAGAACATGTGCTCCTCACTTGGTACACCCTTATCCTGTATCATCTTCCTCCACTCTTGACACTCAATAGTTTATTCATATATACACTTGTCATAGAGATCAAACCTCCATGTAATGAAAGAAGAGAGACTGTCAGAAGTCATATAACAACCCCAACAATGTCCTCCCTTCAAATGCGAGCGAAGCGAGCATTTAAAGGTCAGGCATTCTCAACACCTCTCTATTCTTATTCTCAGCCAGCTCTCTCAGCTTCTCCATGACAGGACTCTTGGCCCATCGTTCAGGACAAGGCTTGATATTGTCGTTTCTTGTAGCCCAGTAGAAAATATCCCAGTCAGGCTCGTCCAGCAGCTTGTCGTACTCCTCAAGCTCCTCTCGAGTCATGTCCTTCAGATACAGCTTGGCGTATCGCGACAGCAGCAGGTCCGTCTCCAGAATGCCTCGCTTTCGGCTCTGGTACAGCAGACGAGCTCGCTTGGTCTCGGTTTCCTCTCCGTGTCGAGGAATCGGCTCGATCTTGACATCCACCTCGTCGGCGTTCTTGCCTGCCACGGGGTTGATGTTGGCCTGGGTGCCTGCTCGAGCGAGCGACGTTGTGAAGGCTCGTGTACAACGGGTTAGTCGGAGCATGTTGTAGTGGTAGAGGTGGAAGACTCACTCAAGTCTGGGGTGCATATCAAACTTTGCATGATGACTAATACTGGGAAGTGGACATTTATGAGAAAAGGTGGCAATCAAGCGTTTAGTAAAGGGCCGATTGGAAAGAGAGGGGTTTGGTGGTTTTCGAAATTATTGGTGATGTTCCGATCTCAAATGTGTTGAGGTGAATTCGACATCGGGAAGATCATTCTGTGGGTGCTACAGAGGTGGTGGAACGTTGGTAGAGGCGTGGGTGGATTCATCTTGGTTTTCTGAGCATCCTTGTGGTCTTCTTTTTGCTCTAGCTCGTTTACTCGTGGAGTTTGAGAGACTCCCGGATATCTCACAATCTGATCCGTTCTAACTAAGTTTCAAGTAAATGGACGTATGGATGGTAAGACAAAAGCCTGAAAATTATACATAAGGAGTGATAATCTGCTATTGAGACCCGGTTGTGACACTTCTGTCATCATCAGCTTTACAATGAGACCTTTTTCGTCCAATTTCATGAGCTGAAACCCTGAAAATGAACCCCCAGGTGATTTCTGCTCTTAAGTAATCTTCAACAAAAGGGGGTGGAGGAGGGTGGGATTAAATGTGAAGCAATATTTCTGTAAAATGAACTTCAGATATACTTGAAAAGCTCCACCGAGGCTTTTTCGCTCTACTAAGTCTATCTATAGCTTCAGGCTTCTGATCTGACCAAATCATGATCTCATCAGTCTTATCAAGCTATACAGAAGGAAGATGACTACAGTGACCTAAGCAAACACGATATAGTGACTACTGTAGAAGATAATACTTGGACTGTAAGATAAGACTACTCAATTCGGTATTGCTTGTCTTCTTAACTGACATCGGTATTAGTCAGCATGAAGCAAAGAGATGGTACAACATACTGCCTTTTCTAACAGAACAAAGTCCACAAATGTCCCATATCCTCGGAGCCCTTCTACCACCCTCCACCATCCAATTGACTCACATCTAGCCCTACATCTCCATCCTCACTTCTCTTCAGTGTACTTTATCATTTGGTTTTATTCCTATAGACTGTATTCAAGGTGAACGTGTCCACGGTAAGACGATGCGTGATCACCAACTGAACTGTTGTATGCTGAATCACAAACCGTCATCACCAAGTCATCGCCATAAGTCATCGCTTCGCTCAGACTTCTACCGCTGACTTATTTCTCCTTCTTTCCCACCTGTCGATAATGCTTCGATCGCTGCTTCAGCATATGGCTATACAGAATGTACAACCCAACCGGCCAAATGACCATGGCGGCCTTCAGAAACATGGCAAAGTAGGGCTGCTCAGTTCTGGCATAAGCAATAGCGTTCCACATGAGCTTCATCTCTCCAGACACTCCCAGGGGATACAGCACGATGAAAAAGTTGTATCTGATCCACTGATGCCAGTCGGGAACTCCCCAGCCAGCCAGGTTGAGAGCGTAGAACGAGTATCGGATGACCTCGGTGACAGACCAAGCGATGACCATAAAGGTGAAGAAGATGTCAGTGCCAGTCTGAGGGTACTGGTACAAAACGCCCCAAACCAGCGCAAATCGCGAGAAAATCTGCATCACGGTGGTTTGCAGAGGCGACCGCACAAGGCCAAACAGAGAATGGAAGATTTCGAGACCAGCCAGAGTCTGGACACCAATCAGAAAGTCTCGAAGACCTCCAGACACGTAATCATAGCCGACCAGAGGCAGCAGGATGAGTAGTCGGGCCAGAACCGCAAACCACAGAAACGCGGAAATGCTGTTGTACAGCGTGAGGTACTTGGTAACCAGAGCCGATGCCATTGTGTGTGTGAGAAGAGGTGATTCTCGCGATGTTGAGATGTTGGGACATGCATGAGGGAGTTAAAATAGAGGGCAGGGGTCAGAAGGAGAAGAGTAGGGGTGTGTTGGGGGGAAGCAAACAGCACTGAAAGGGTCAATTGAACCAGGGGATAGTGTCGTCAGTTTTTTGCGTCTCGATCGACATTCTTGGGGTCACTTTTGAGCGATTTAATTATTTTCATCGTCCGATCTCGCTGAAAATTTGTACACTGGTCATTTTGAGTGTTGGGAGAAAGAATTTGGGCTTTGTTTTGCGTTAGCGTGGAAGCTGGAGAGGTTATGGGGTATTCTTGAATAAGGTGGAAGGAGGCGAAAAAGGTGAAATATCAAAAGTACGCGAGGAGGATCGAAAGCAGTATAGGAATAATACCCAATGCTCCATCTATCTATTGGTACTTTTATTTTTTCGATAGCACCAAAACTGCAAAAGTTGACCTGATTAGTCAGCAAGAACCGAGTTGTAAAGTCATTGATGCCATATCAAGACCTGGGAAGACTGTCTGTGACTCTCTGATGCTTATTGCACTTCCTAATCAACTCCATATAGCCACAACTCCATCATACGTCCTGTGGCACCTCACCCTACATACTCTCACCTCACACCCGATCCACCTATTAATTTAACGAGATTAATTAACGAGTGTACAGGTCAAATGCACGTGTGTGGCAGAGAGTGCATGTGGAGCAGTCTGGTGGTATTTCTGGGGTGAAAATGGTTAACTAAATGGCTCAACTGGGTTAGGTAGAATGTACCTAAATTAGAGGGTTTTAGTGAAGTCCTAGAAATGGCAAATACACTAAGAAATACATTTTGAAACTCCCTGGACACTCTCTACACCCTCGATCTTCTATAATATCAACTTATCTCACTTCTATACACTTTTCTGACCCCTCTAAATGACTTGTCTGTATGAATGCCCAAACAGGCAATTTTGCAAACATGCCTATCAACACGTCCCTAAGGTCTCCGGAAGAGGCAATTTTCAGTCGATATACGAGCCTCTAATTATCTACTCTCTGCCACATCTTCTTCTGGGGCTCTATATATCATCTATAGTGTAGTCTTCTTTGATCACCATATCATTTCACCATGGGTCTTCAACAAGTTCTGCAGACGGTGAACATCCTGGGCATCATCTGTCTGTTTGCTCCGACAGCATGGCACATCAAGCGTCGCAACTACATTGCTCTGTCTCTGTTTTTCGCCCTGTTTCTGGGGCAACTCATCATGCTCATCAACGCATCTGTATGGGGAGGAGACAATTTCGAAACCACATGGAACGGTAAGGGTTACTGCGAGTTTGCAGTCAGAGTGACAACTGCTCTGGATACCATCATCATGTGCTGCTCAATAGCGACTATTCGAGCTCTTTGTCTGATTCTGAGAGACGGAGGAGGACCAGTTCGAAGCTGGAAAACGGTGACCGTAGAGCTTCTCATCTGCTGGACGATTCCTGTGCTGTTCATGGTTCTGACTATTCTTCTGGACGTTGGACCTTATGCTTTGGCCAAGTACCAGGGCTGTATTGCCCTTTTTGGCGAGTCTTGGGTCACGTTTGTCGTCTTCCATCTTCGAAAACCCGTTCTCGGTGTCGTGGCTCTTCTGTATGCCACCGTGTGTATCTACCGAGTGTACAAGAAGCGAAAAGACTTTAGAGACATTCTGGCGACTTCCAATACAGGTTTGAACACGTCTCGATTCACCCGTCTGCTTCTCCATGCTCTGGGAGTCGTCATGATTGTGTTTCCTGTGAATCTTGTTTCCTTTGTCGTTGACGTTTCGGCCATGTGGTGGGCAAAGTACTCCTGGCATGAATACAGAAACACATTCCTGTGGACTGAACCGATCTACAGAATTTCAAGCGAGACCCTGTCCTGGTGGCTCTGGATCTACTTTCCCATCAGTTTGCTGACCTTCATCTTCTTTGGAACAGGCAAAGATGCTCTTGAAATGTACACCTCGGTGATCCGAAAACTCACGTTCCAGAAGGAGGAAATCCCCCGAATTTCCGAAATGCGGTCGAGAAACCAGTACGCTCCGCCCGACGAGCGGCTTTTCCGCGAAAAACCGAGCCGAAAACACCGTTGGTCGTGGTTCTCCAAGTCGTCCAAGAACACACTGCCTACTCATAACATGGACGAGCCTGTGACGGTGTCCATCACTTCTCTGAAGGCGTTTGACGCTCTGGACTCGCCCACAACGCCCATCAACTCGGAAATGATGTCCTCAAACGTTTTCGACATCGAGAAGAAGGTGTAGAGACTTAGATAGTGTAATGTATTTATTGGTTTGCTTGAGGTGGTTGTTTGGGGTGTGTATGGAAGAAAATGTGGGAAGTGGAGGAATTGAGCTGGGAGTGAGAGAGGGTGGAGAAAAAGGGTTGAAGAGGGATTTGGTGAAGTTTTGGGGCGGTTTTGTGTGTTTTTGGTGGTTTTACAGTGTGCAGTTGAGGCAGACATGGAGTGTGGGAGAACATCATGATGGTGAACTCCAGAAGAAGAAGTGAACAAGTAATCATTACGAGAAGAGATCAGAGGGCTACAAAAAGGGATTGCTAAACTCTTGAATCAAACTTGGCCACCATAGCTGATTATACCGCGTAGTCCAGTTACAGTAATCATGGTGCATGAAAAGACATGACCATGTGGCCTCATACAGAGGAACCGAGTAAAGTGGCACTTATTCAGTTTATAATGAAGCAAAACAGAGATTGTGTGTGATGTCCGACCTTCCATAACTTCTCTCTCTGGCTAATGAGGATCTTATGCTGTCCAGGAATACCACAGACAAGACCACTCTATATTGCCTGATCATGCTTGAGCAACGGCTTAATAAAGTCAGTTTAATAACAAGTTCGTGTTCTAACCCGTTGCATCTTTTCACGTCTCTGATCTCATGTCAACTCGAATTCACCATATAAGATACGATGATACTTACAACAAGCCTCAACAAAACCTTAACAAAGCATCAACTAATTGATGTTAAATAATAATGAGCCTACAAAACCTAGTCTGATCTAAATCTCATCAGATAACGCTTCACACCACTTCATAAACCGCTCACATAAGCAAATCACTCATAACCACATAGAAGTCCTACGTACTGCATCTCCAACTAGCCCAGAATTTCATACCTTCTATTAGCGTGTTTCGATCAAGTCTGGTTACAAGGTTAAGTAGAGATCATGGTGAAAATGAAGGGATCAAAAATAGTACACTAATACGGTGTTTAGGGACACAAAAGGAACCCTTGAATATATAAACCGGGGCAATTCCCCGAAAACGCCATTTTTGCAACCTCCCAAGTGTGCAAAATACGTCTTTACGTCGGATCATAACACGTCTGTTAATGGGTAATGGCCCACCATGTGCATAAACTTTGCATGAGCCACGTAAGTGACTTACTCCAGTTAGTATCACCACCCCCACCATGAAGTTCTCCATCATCTTCCTGGTGACGCTGCTGACGCTGGTGTTTGCCCAGGGCGGCAACCAGTGGTCCAAGGAGGACCGTGAGATTTTCGATCTGCATTTGGCGGTCCAGAAGGATCTCAATCCCGACAATGTCAAGCCCGTCAGCTTTTACCAGTGGCTTGATACCGAGCGAAAGTCGTCTGTGGACGATGTCACCAAGGCGTACCGAAAGCTGTCGCGACAATTGCATCCCGACAAGAACAGAAAGGTGCCTGGAGCTACTGATCGGTTCACCCGTCTCGGTCTCGTGTACAAGATTCTCATCAACAAGGATCTTCGAAAGAGATACGATTTCTACCTGAAAAACGGCTTTCCTCGGGAAGGCGAGAACGGCGAGTTTGTGTTCAAGCGGTTCAAGCCCGGTGTTGGCTTTGCGCTCTTTGTGCTCTACTTTTTGATTGGTCTGGGATCCTACGTGGTCAAGTACCTTAACGCTCGTAAGATCAAGTCCACGATCGAGCGAGTCGAACGAGAGGTGCGCAAGGAGGCCTCCCGAAAGAACGGCGTGCGGCTGCCAGCTACCACAGACGTGATTGTAGACGGTCGGCAGTACTGCTACTACAACACCGGTGAGATCCATCTCGTGGACACGGACACCAACGTGGAGCACCCCATCAGCTCGCAGGAGGTGGAGATGCCCGGCGTCAAGGACACCTTCTGGGTGACTTTCCCGGTGTCGATTTTCAACCTGGTGAAACCCAAGTCGGCTGCTGAAAAGGCCGAGGAGGAGAAGATCCAGCAGGAAAAGGAGGCCAAGGAGGAGCGGGAAAAGCCCAAGCCTAAGCAAGCCACCAAGGTCGGAGGAAGACGACGGAAGTAAAGAACGTGGCCGAAAGCCGAAAAGTGTATAATTAATGTATCTTAGAATAGAAGGAGGTAGTTGAAGAGATGAAGGGTCAACTGATTGGGTCTTGATGACTCAATGTTTCAAGACATGGATCTTCAGAAGTCATTGAATGTTACAAGCATCAATCCACTGATGTTAGCAATAGTAGTCCTTATGTTCCACAAGACACCTGTTTACAGCTACCGGTACTTTGTGAATCAGAGATGAGTTATATTTCTTCACTTCTTGAAGAACGTGTGTTACGGGTAAAGACTCTGAGGACTACCTTTTATGTTATCCAGCAGGTCACTGTGATTGAGATGATGTACAGAGTCTAGCACGTCATAGCTATGCTTCCATATCATTTCCCTGAACACCATAGGACGAGATCCTAGATGCAATATATAAAGTCTTTCTTGCTCTTTGTTTCCAATTTTATCTACAGCCAGATTCTGGTACCTGTGTACTTGTAGAACATCCAATTGACTAAGGGCCTGTTCTTCAAGGATACACTCAATTGTAATGACGCTATCACTATAATTGTACGCAACCTGTATACTGAGGTCAATTGAATGGCTCAAAGTGACTTACATCAGGCGAAAGTACCTTGCTCTTCAATCAACGCTCATATCATGATCTACAACAAGTGATCAGTCTACAGCTTGATACCCCTTCAGTCTGTCTTGCTATATAACCACCACCTTAATCAATGATAGTCAATAAAGAAGACGAGCACACCTACAACATCCCACTCTCTCTACCCTAATCATAAGGCTATAGTGACCTTTACAAGACTGCTGTAGTTCTCAGTTCTCTACCAGTTCGGGTAGTCTCAGTACCAGCTTTACATGGTGAGATACTAGCTAGCTCATTACAACTAATAATCAAGCTTGCTTAGAACCAATCTTCTACAGTCAGATCTCTACAGTTCATACTCTCGCTACATGTGAATCTGTCTACTATTCAGGTTCTCACTACATTCGAACCTCATCTACATGAACAGCCTCTCGCTACGCTCAAGTCTGTCTACACGTACAAACTCTCGCTTCGCTCGAGTTTGTCTGTTCAGTCATCACATCATTATTATGCATCCTCCGATTTCTCAGACTCCTCATTTGCGTCTCCGTCAGACTTTTCGCTCTCCTTCTTGTCGGAACGTAATGCTGCGTCCTCAGTCTCTGCCTCGCCCTCAGCCTCGGCTTCCACCTCGACCTCCTGCTCCACCTCGCCCTCAGACACGTCCGAGTCCTCATCCGACGACTCCTTCTTGTTGGAGGTGTGGAACGGCTTGAGGTCGTTGGAGAACTTGCGCTCCTCCCACACGTCGTCCTCGTCGTCCTCGTCGGACGAGCCGAACCGGTCGGGCATGTCGCTGGTGATCTGCTGGCTCATGTACCGCGAAAACTGGTCGGGGTTGTCCTCGTCCTTGGCGTCTTCGTCGGCGTCCACCACTCCTCCGTCCCGCTCGTCGTCCTCGGCCTCTTCTTCGCCAAGCTCGTTGCCAGCTCCGTCGCCAAGAATGATGGCGTCAGGATTGTGTGCCACCGAGTTGTGGTCAGGACGAGCTCCACCAAGCAGAGCATTGTGTTGTTCCCGGGTCTTGACAAGCGTGTGGGCCACGTACATGATCCACTCGGGGACCGTGACGGCAGCTGCAACCACGGGCGAAATCGACTCGGGGGTGAAGACGGCCGTGAACTTGACCACCTCCTCGGAAATCAAGGTCAGATGGCCCATGTACCCGATTCGGGTGCCGTGCTCGGTCTCGTACTCGTCGCATCGCTTCTGGCCGTCCACAATGAGCTGCGTCAGCTGGCCCTGGTCAAAGAGGTTGATGGCCAGGAACCGGTTGAAGCCGTCGCCCATGGGGCCGTTGAGAATCTGCTGCACAATGTCAAACACCACGTTATGCAGAAAGTTGTTCCAGGGGAACTTCATGAACATGTTGAGAATCGTGACAATCACGTCATTGTCGACCAGCGAGATTTTCAGGAGATCACCGACCACGGGGTCCTTTCGCAGAGCACCCTCGATCGCCTCCAGCGAGTCGTCCTTGTCCTCGGCGCTCTCGGCCTTGGTTTCGGACTCCTCCTCGGCCTTGTCCTCGGCCTTGGCGTCCTCATCGGCCTTGGCAGCCTCGCCGTCCTCCTCCTCGTTCTCCTCGGCGTCCTCGTGGCTCTCCTCGTCCTCGTTGGACACAGACAGTCGGGCAAAGTCAATGTCTCCGCCCTCCTCGTTGGCCTTGGCAATGACCTGCTTGACACGCTCACGTTCAGCATCTCGCTCGGCCACAATCGTCTCGCCCTTGGGGTCGTTGAGCAGCGTCATGTTGGAGCAATGGAGCAGCTCGGCGACCAGCTCGCAGATTTTGAACCGCTCAAAGCCCAGCGGCTCAATGTCGCCAATGGGCGTCTTGAGCGTCTTATTGCTGGGCCGCGTGAGCATCGCCTGGAACTCGGGAATGTGCTGCGAGAAGATGCGCACGAGGGTACCCAGGTAGATCGGGTCTCGGGGGCCAGGAGGGTGCGTTTTCATCGTGATGAACAGCACGGGCATGTAGTCGTAGTCCGAGTTGTTCTTTCGAATGATCTCGATGATGATGCCCACGCCGGTGGCGAGACCCGTGCCGCCAAAGAGCATGAGCCGCACAAACTCGCGGACGACAGGCTCGGAAACGAGCTCTCGGGACAGCTCATTGGGGCCAATGGTCGAGTTGTCCGAGTTTGAGTTTGCAGACATGGTCACAAACGCCTTGACAAAGTCGCCGGCCGCAGACTGGATGTACGACGGCACATCGGGGCCCAGAAACGCAATCAGCGACGGGATGAGCCGCTGCTTCTGCAAAAAGTCGATAATTCCCGTAGAATTATCCGCCTTGTCGGTGGAAATGACCTTGAGCAGAAAATCCATGAGTGGCGGGTCGTCAATGTGCCGCATGAACCGCTCGACAAAGTTGGCCTGGCGCTTGATGAATGCAATCATGTCGTCCGTCTTCTTGTCGAGCAGGTGCTCCGAGATCTTGGTGAAGAACTGCGCCTGGTTCATCGACAGCGGCGCGGGGTAGTCCAGAATCTCCCAGATCTGCTGCACGAGTTCCTCACGCTCCATCAGAGCCTCCGTCAGCGACCACACCTCGGCAGACAGGATTTCCGACGCCACCTGCGCGTAGTGCTGCTCGTCCTCCTCCTCCAGCTTGTACTTGGAGGGGTCGGATGAGGTCGATTCGAACGACGTGTCCGAATCGCTGTCGTCGGATGCCTTCTTATCGTCCGAGTCGGCCATCTCAATGTCCTCATCGGTAGAAGCGGGAGCATCAGCAGAAGCAGAAGCATCCTTGTCCTCGTCCTCGTCCTCGCCCTCCTTTTTGTCCTCCTTATCCTCCTTGTCCTCCTTCTCGTCGTCCTTATCCTCACTGACTTCCTTGTCCTCCCCCTCAGCAACATTGTCAGTGTCATCCTCCTTTTTCTCAGGCTGGCCCTTGACCAAAGCAACCAGCTCCTCCAGAATATCGTCTCGCCGCAGATACTCGGTCAGCTTGGCGTTGGAGTTGAGCACCTCCTGCAGCAGGTCGGGCTCGTCCAGCAGCTCGTGCAACGTGTGGTCCGGGTTGTCGAGAATCTTGTCAATCACACTGACCGACGAAAAGCCGGATCCCATGCGCCAGAAAGACATGGTGCGTTCGTGTGGTGGTGTCGTGCGTCGTGTGTGCTTTTGTTTTTGTGTTTCAGAGTCGGCTCCAAAGTTGTCTGTGCAACAAAACAACTATTCACCTTCTCTCTCAATAGTGGTGAGATGTAGTGTGTCTCTACTTGCAGTGCTTAAACTAAGGTTGTAAAACAGGGTTGCCTGATTTGCCCTGCGTACATTCCAGAATGCATCAACCGAGATCGAGGAGAGGGGGTTGAAGACGGTAGTAGCTGGTTTTCTGTTTGTGTCCCTAAAACTCGCCTATATAAACCCCAGAAAATCCCCATTTCCTCTCTTTCTCCTCACCACTCTTCCCCACTGCTGCGCTGGTTTCAACCAATCATTAGTGAGGCGGGAGTAGTGCGATCGATGACTAAGCGAAGGAGGGGGAGACACTAATACTCTACTACCGAATCATACAATAGTCACGTGACTCATTTCCTCCTATCTACCTCTTCTACATCTCCTCTTCTTCACTCCCTCCTCTTCGCTTGCTAACACTGTAATTGCCAATTGAGCTTGTGACTAATGAGAGACGTGGAGATTAGTCATGCCGACGAATCAGGGTTAGGGTAGGGCGGTGGCAGTAACCAAAAAAGCCCCAGTAATACCACCCAAAATGCTGCCATCCCCCCTCCTCTCCTCTCGTATTCCAGCACGGCTGACCCCGTGACCACTCCGCATGATTTTTCACACTTAGGGTTGCCGAAACTTAGAACAGGTTATGACGGAAAGCACGAAAAGGGGTATTATGTAAGCATGTACGGGTAAGGTTATAATTATTGTATGTGTCACATGAACTCCCAACGAACTAGGTAGGAGGAGTCAAATTAGAGTGCTTACATAAGTTGCTTACGTAAGCACAGGAAATGGCTCACGTGGCGGTACAAATTCTACATTGTAGCCACTTATTTGTCTGACAACAGCCGCTCACCGTCACGTGACCTCATTTATACCCCACTTTGCTGTCATTCTCAAAGTCGCTATTGTATTCACATGCTGATAATATGGCGTAGATAGTGTGAGAGGGGATGTCAGGTGGAAGTGTGGATAATGCTCCGATTGGAAAATGGAGGGTAGGAATCTGTTCCCCTTAAAGAGGGAATTACAATGGTACCTTTAAAATTGTTCCTGGACCACCACCACAGCCACACCTCAACTACCGTATTTCCCCCCCCTCAACAGACTTTATTCATCCAACGCACGTTCCTGCACCACCATCACCACATTTCAAAACATGGCGAAAACCGCAGATAAGGTGGACAAGCCCTGGAGTGCGGGCTCCGAGTCCGTGGCTGTGCGCTCCAAGGTTGTCAAGAAGAAAAACGTGAAAAAGTCGTCGTGTTCTCCCTGCAGAACCACCCGGTTGGGCATGCGGATTCTGTTCTGGTACGCCGTTTTCCTGCTCTACTGGAAGTGTCCGTACGGTTCTGAGCTCACTGCCGAGTCTCCTGCTCTTTGCGGACCTCTGCATTGCGGCATCCAGCGCATTGAGCCTGTAGTCAAGCCCTACTATGACACCTATGCCGAGCCATATGTCATGTTGGCCCGTCCTTACTACCTCAAGACGGTCGAATTGAACAACAACTACGTGGTTCCTGCGGGCCAGCGGGGTGGTCGGGCCGCCAAGGCTGTCTACAACCGTTTCCTGGCTCCTCATGTCGATACTGCTCGAGGTAAGGCTGAGGAGTTGTACGAAGCCCATGCCAAGGAACATCACCAGGTTGTGACCCAGCATTACAACCGATTGATGCAGCTGGCCAACCAGCAGTACGAGCGGGCGCGAATTGTGTCTCTGACGGTCTACATGGACCACATTCAGCCTGTTTTGGTGAAACTGGAGCCCCATTACGACCGGGCTGTGAAATACCTCCATTCTCACGTCTGTCCTCGAGTCAAGGCCTATTCGCTGCAGCTGTACTACCACATTGAGAGCGTCGTGTCTAGAGGCTATGCTGTTCTTGCCCCGAAGATCCAGGAGGTCTGGGACAAGAATGTCGAGCCTCAGCTGGTCAAGATCAGAGAACGAGTGTCTCTGTACCGTCACAAGTCCCAGACGATTGTTTCCACCGCTGGAACGGTCATTATTGGCGTCGAGAACCCTACCGATACCGCTTCTGAGACTCCCTCGGCTTCAGTCACCCCCACTGTTGATACCACTTCCGAAACTGTTGCCGAGGATACTCTTCTTGCTACTCCCGTGGAAGAGCTCGAGGAGACTGCCAGCGCCACGGAGGACGCGGACGAGGAGAAAATCACGCCGTTCAAGTGGCCTGGAGCTCCCGAGGAGAAGGATCCCGCTGAGTCAGCGCTGCAGTACTGGAAGAAGAAGGTGACCAAGCAGCTGGAAGAGGCGCAGTTGTCTTTGAACGAGGAGGTGAACGCCGAGAAGGCGCGTCTGCTGCGTCTGCTCGAGCCCCAGTTTACCGAGAAGCTGCAGCACTTGTCTGACGTTGCTCAGGGTGCCTACATCACCATTGACAAGGTTGTTGCTGACATTATCCCTCATCGGTTCCGAAAGGAGTTCAATGCCAAGTACGGTCCTGTTGCGGAGCGAAAGAAGGCCGAAGATGAGCCTGAAGACGAGTACGATGAGGAGATTGTCGGTACTCAGGTGCGAGTTGAGCCCTCAGACGTTCAGTCCACTTTCAAGGCCCAGGCTGATCTCCTGCGAGAAGGAGCAATGGATGTGCGTGAGCTTGCCTCTGAGCTTGCCCAGACTGTGATTGACAGAACCGAAAAAGTTCGACTCAACACCCTTGAAGTTCTCGACGAGTTTGCCGAGTTTGCCCTGAAGGAGCTTGCCAAGACCGTCGTCAACACCGAGTCCTTCTCCCACTGGAAGGAGTACAAGCAGGTCAAGGACTCGATCATCGAGGCCAAGGAGCGCATGGAGAAGAGCGACATTCCCATGGAGGACGTCAACGGGTACCTTCGAGAGGTCCAGGAGACGGCCAACCATCTCGCCCGGGAAGCTGCCCAGGCCCTCAACGGTCTGCGATCCAAATCCGACTTTTACTTCCAGGAACGGCACAGAATGGAGGACTCTGAGCGGGTGGCCAAGGGCGAGGCTCTGGCTGACGAGACTCCCGAGGGAGTGGAGTTCTACGAACCTACAGCCGAGGAGATTGCCGAGGAGGCTGCTGCTGAGAAGAAACAGCGGGCCAAGGCTCCGTTTGTGGAGTACGACATTGAGGAGGAGGACGGCGAGGAAGAGGAGGGAGGAGAGACGTCTACTTATACCATGACTCAGACCCAGACCCGAGTTGTGACTGTGAGCTCGGATGTCAAGCCCGTGGGTACTCCTGTGGTTGAAGAGGAGGCCGAAGTTGAGGAGGAGGTTGAAGTTGAGACTCCGAGAGAGACGGCTAAAAAGACCTCTTCTTCGTACGGAGACTTTGATGAGGAGGACTATGAGGATGAGGACGAGGAGTATGATTACTAAGCGCGAACAGC
Source organism: Yarrowia sp. JCM 30695 (assembly GCA_001602355.1). Lineage (NCBI taxonomy): Eukaryota > Fungi > Ascomycota > Dipodascomycetes > Dipodascales > Yarrowia > Yarrowia sp. JCM 30695. The sequence goes on from BCLX01000002.1 coordinate 1,275,210, forward strand.
GAAGCTGTGAGCGTGTTTGTTTGAATGGCTACTTCTGGTAAGCTGGCACTCGTTTGGTTAGCTCTTCATCTGGTACTGCTCTGACTAATTAGCTCTCCGACGCTGATACGGTATCTTCCTCCGCTCAAACGATACCAAGACTAAAAATAATATGATTAAGCGATTGAAATAAATAAGTGATAGTAGGTGATAAACGATGGTGGCATTGTAAGTGATAGTTATCATCTATGATAGGGGCTAGCACTTAAGTACCTGGCTATTGAGATTGTAGAGATATAGAAAATGGATAAGTTGAGTGAGTGAACATGCTGGTTGAATAGCAATGAGTATTTTTACTTATTCAAGGCATTTATCGCATATTAACGAAGAGTGGGTCTCAAATCTGGATCAAGGAATTTTACCGTAGGTTATCTAAGAGCTATCATCAGCACAAGGATTCGTAGTAGCTACTTTACCTCTCAGATACGAGCACAAACACGTGTCTGTGTTCAGTGTGGATCGATTGAAATTATTGCCGTACAAAAGGTACAAGGGAGATCTTATACGAGGTTGATTGTCACCCTGAGATCGGTACTATCTACAAGAACGAGCTAGAGTAGATCCAACATCGAGTTGTGAAGCTGTATAACTGTACATGTACCATTTGCACCTGTTCTATGTGTTTATGGAAGTACAGGTAGTCTGTATCTGAGAGCTCTACACCAACACAGAGCTCATACTCACAGACATGAGTACCAGATTGTGCTCTACTTCTACTCTAAATTCAAGCACTGAGACTTAAGCTGCTACCGTAATTGTACCATTACGAAAGATACAAGTACAAAGATCTCAATCGTATACGAAGCTGATTGTCACTTGTGGATCGGTACTAGGTCTACAAGTACAAGTACAAGAACAACCACAAGCACAAGAAGAAGAACAAGAACAAGCACAGGCTGAAGCTGTGTCTTTGCCACCTCAACCACCCCTCTACACACCCTTCATTGAACAGCCCCAAACTCATCTCGTTTCGGACTTGATGAGTCATGCTTAGTCATGCTTGTACAGTTCCTCAGACGGCATTAACTTATACGGTATACTTGTACTTGTAACGGAAAGACTGCCTTAACGTGTGGCTCGGAAATTGTCCAGGCTGCTTGCCTACGGTGGGTCTCTTGGCGAATCTGATTGGCAGCTGTTAGTCCATGCTTGATTGATGGTAGTGCGATAGTCAAGATGTCAGAGACAAAGACAGGGTGATAGATTAGATGGTGGTGAAAGGGAGGTGACTGATTGTGGTCTGATAGAAAGAACTGACCACGTTGTACGGGCATTACTAATCATTCACCAACACCATACTCCTATTCTTATCAATCTCATTTACTGTCGTCTTGGCAGCTCAGGTAGCCACTATCTGATGAGACTGAGTCACGATAAAAGCCTAGATCCCTGATAGACCAGGAAGGGAGACAAGCCAAGACAAGTTGTTTGTTTGAAAATTTTGAAAAATTTGAAAAATTCCAAAAAAATTCCGCACTATTTGTGTACATCTGATAACACCTAAAAGTACTGTAATTTCGTCAAACGGCTCCTCCCCACCACCACCAATTGACCAATTGCCGGGCTTGTATCCCCAATCAGGCTCTTCTCTCATCTTCCAGACCTCTACCAACAGGCACGGCTGAACTTGGCTACAGTGCTTGCCCTAGCTGCACACTAGTTTGGCTGGTTCTTGGCACGACTTGATGCAGCCCACAAAGACGCTGGATATTGCGAGTGTTGAGGGGGCAGTGTAGGACTGCTTAGAAAAGTGGTTTTGCGTTTTCCAGGAAAAAACCTCTGTTTTGAGAGCGGTACTACTTTTCTGAGTCCATCTGATTAGATAGTGAGAGGTGAAGGTTGAGGTAAAAAGATGAAAGATGGGAGATGGAAGATAGAAGAAAGATGGAACATAAAGATATATGACAAACCCGTTTTTTATCCGTTTTTTGACGATCACCACTCCACGGGATCTCCATTACTCCGTAGAGGCACACCGGACCCTTCAAGCACTCCACATTCTCTACATTATGCACTTCACTCCAGGTCGGATACAAGTCCAGATCAGATACCGTGCTGATTGATAAGTAGTCGGTTTCTCGGGCAAAAGCCGGTGCCAAGAGGGCGTGGGAACATGTGGCAGAAAGCAGACGAGACGGCTTGAGAGACGGCTTGACAGAGGGCGTGACAGAAGGCATCATCCACGTGTTACGGGCTGGTAATTAGACGTCACCTGAAACACCCGGATATCTTTGCGAATAATCATTAGTCAGGGAATGAGACAGTGTGGACAATGAACGAGAACGAAAAGTGAAGTAGTACGTTGCAGCTGTCCTTCTATGTGGTGGCTTGAACATGTACGATGGTGGAAGTATTACTAACAGAGGTTACAGATTGGTAAGGCATTGAGACCTGAATCTTGATATAATTTCATCAGAAATTTCACGTCTGAGCCTCCCCCAAGGCTGTGCCCTCCGATTGATAAATCCATTTGAGACAATTCGTCCATCTCATCAAATCAATCTTGCTCCTTGTTTCAGCCCGCTCGGCACCGGCTCAAGAAAGTTCGGAGGCCCATGTCTTGGTCTGCATGCGGATCCCTTTTCTTGGCGGCGGTCAATATCGGAGACGGTTGGAGGGGGGTAATATTTGGTTTTTGGAGTGGTTTGAGGGTTTTTGGGGTTTTTGAGAGCTTTCGATTTTTATCAGTTTTTTTCACATCCCCTTTTTAGATGACCCCCTCCCTTATCAGATTGGATTAACCACGTCACACGACACCGCTTATTTGCAGCTTTGAGTCTGTCTCTATATTGCGTGCGGAACGTAAAAGGGAAAAAAGGGGACCCTCCACAGCGTTCTTTTCACAGGAGAAAAAAGCAAGAATGGACGCAGTGAACGCAGGACAGAAATTTTCACCAAAAAAAAAAAGAAAAGCAGAAACGAATTAGTAGTGGTTATTACATACCCGTGGTTAGTGTGGTGCTAGCGTTATCGTTGGCAACAACACTTCTTGATGGAAGGGTTTCACAATTCAATTAACTGTCATCTGTCTTTTCTACACGTCCTCTCTTCTTCGCTCTTTTCTCCTGTTCTTTCAGGTCTCTCCCTTTTTCGTGTAACATAACCTCTGCTTGTTTTCGTGTGTGCAGCCTAGACGCACATGCAGCCCGAAAGTCAAATTAATCAATCAGCATCTTTTTCAATCAATCTTTGGCCGAAAAGAAAAATCAAAAAGATCAGATGAAAAGTTTGCGTTGCTATCTGATGAAGGGGGGGTGTTGAAGAGATCATTCAGATCGCTGAATAAATGATTGATCGAATGACTGAACGACTGAATAACCGTATGCCTACACTAACTAGTAGCTTATCATGATCCTGATTAGATCAGATGAAACAATGACTGGCTACCACTCTGCTAGCTCTCGGACCCACTAAGCGTTGCCAAGTAAGCCAAGCTTGGTGGATTCCGACAAAGCGAGGTGCAGAGAGAACGAACGAGGCAAAACGTGAGGTTGAGAAATGAGTAGATATCGTAAGACTTGGAGAAGAACAGGAGATGAAGAAGTGACAGAAGACAAACAACGAAATGACAAACACAAAAAACACGCCATTTTGTCATTTGTCACTCTGTCACTTCGTCACTCCTTCATCTGCCACTTCATCTGCCACTCATGTCCTACATACACCCTAACTTAACTCTGCATACAAAGAAAGATCTTTGAGATATCTTTGACAATCTCGGGGTATATATATCTGGGCTGGGTGCCCTCCATCTAATCAATCAATTCTCCATCAATGCGTCTTTCCAATCTGCTTCTGGCAGCTTCACTGGCTCTGGCCATGAAGTCGCCCAAAGACATGGAGGTCGAGACTCTCTCTCGGCTTCTCAAGAGCTACACTCTGTGGGGAGACTGTGACGATATCAAGTGTGCGTGCAAGAAGGATCTGTACCCCGCCTCCGTTGCTATCACTGTCCTTGAAAACGTGCCCGAAAACTGGAAAGAGGAGATCTATGACAACTTCATCCTCTCCAAGTGCAAGAAGGCCAAGGTCATCTCCTACGACAAGGCTCTGGCAGTCGCTCAATCGGACAAACCCGTCGACTCCACCAAGGCCAAGGCCAAGAACCACCAGGAACACCCCGTGGTTTTCATGCCCAAGGCGTACCAGCACATGTACCTCTCGTCCAAGGTGTCGCTGCAGAACAAGGACACGGGTCTGTGGACCGGCGGCTTTCTGACGGGCTACTGGCTCTTCCTGGCGATCGGGTGCATGTTTCTCAACATTTTCCGGTACTTTACGTGGAAACGGTCGGCCAACCGGTCGGTTCTCAAGCGTCCCAATGCGCTGTATCGAGCGTACCAGAAACACATTGAGATGCCTGCTCTGTACGGATTCAGACACATGCAGCGACTCAACTTTTACGGCATCGAGATGAGCATTCCTACGCGATGGGAAACCATTGTCATCTTCTTCTACTTTGCCATTTCCATCATCCTGCTGGCTACCCGGTACGAGGTTGTGCATCCTGAAAGTGCCCGTTTCGGATCCCAGCGTCAGCAGCTGCTCAAGTACGTTGCCGACCGAGCAGGCATCCAGGTGACCGTCCAGCTGCCCCTCCTCGTTCTCTTTGCGCTCAGAAACAACTTTCTGCTGTGGCTGACGGGCTGGTCCTTCTCCACGTACCAGTGTTTCCACCGAGCGGTCGCCCGGGTCTGCTACCTCCAGATCATCGTCCACGCGGCCTGCTACCACATGTTTGACGGCGCCAAGAAGGGCGGCATTCGGCCCAACCTCTGGGTCAAGGTCTACTTCAAGGGCGGTGTCGTGGCTGCAGTGGCTATGGCCTGCCTCATTCTCTCCGGCCTGTTCCGACACAAGTGGTACGAGGCGTTCCTGGTGTTCCATATCGGCGCAGCCATCGTCGCCCTGTACTTTACCTACGACCATCTCGCCACCCTGGAGTACATGGAACCCGTGTACGTGGCGTTTGGCCTGTGGGCTGCCGACTGGCTGATTCGAGGCATCCGAGTGCTCTGGATCAACATCCGATGGTTCCGAAACTCCGACGTGTTCATGACCGAGGCCCAGATGTCGCTGGTGGACTCGGACGTGGTCAAAATGGACATCAACACGCCCTGCAGATGGACCGTCAAGCCCGGGCAGTACGTGTTTGTGCACATTTTCCGCATGGGTTTGCTGGAGTCGCATCCTTTCTCGGTCATGTCGACGGATAACGGCTCGTTTCAGCTCATGGCCAGAGCTAGAGGAGGTATGACCAGACGGCTGACTAAGTCCATCGCCAAGGGCAACACCAACATGAAGATGCTCATTGACGGAGTCTACGGACACACGCAGCCCGTGGATCTGTACGACAACGTGCTGCTTGTCGCTGGAGGTATTGGAATCACCGCTGTCATCCCCTACGCGGAAGATATCGTGGCCAGAAACATTGCTGCCAAGGTCAAGCTTATGTGGACTGTACGAGATATCAACCATCTGGAGCTTATGGCTGACAGACTGGAGAAACTGGTTGAGGACGGTCACGTGCAGCTCGAGCTGTATGTTTCCCAGACCCATGGAGACACCACCTACCTGTCTTCTCCCGTGGAGGAGAAGGGCTCTCTGTCTGAGAAGATTGAAGACGAGTCTGACTCTGGCAACTCCCAGGAAGACCTTGGAAACGCCGAGGCCGACAAGGAGGTCATGCGGGCCAAGAAGGACCACCATTTGCATATCCACGAGCACAACGCCGATCTGGCTGAACACGTGCTGGAGAAGGGCATCCAGAACCCCCCTACCCAGGTTCCTGTGCCTGGATCGCAGGGAAAGATGCCTCTGTACGCTTCGCTGGTGAACATGGGCAAACGGCCTGTGCTCACGGAGGTGGTTACTGCTACTTTTACCGAGGCTGAGGGTTCTGTGGCTGTCCTGGGATGTGGTCCTGCTACTATGGTGGATGCTCTGAGAGGTATTGTGAGTGCTGAGATGGGGCTGGTTATTAATGGACGGGTGGATTATTATGAGGAGGCTTTTGGGTGGTAAAATCGAGCGTAGCGAGATTTTACACCAGCCAAAAAGTGCGCAGCAGTTTTTGGTCAAGTATTTTACTTAGCCTTACTTGAAGTTCAACCGCTTTATTTGAAACTCTAAGTACTCCACTTGGCTTTACTTGGGACCATTTCTTAACCCCCTTCTTTACGATCTTTACGTCTTTACGTCTTACGCTGTCTTACGAGCCTTGATGCTCCCTATAGAAGTCTGACTGGTTCAGACTACGAAAATTACGAGTTACGATGAATACATTAATTTATGATAAACAACTGTAGAGAAGTAATTGCAGTACATACTTGTACATTTGTATCATTGTAGATCTGAAGTATTGGAATATGAAAGTGGAGCTCAGAGACTCACTTTTACCAAGAGTTGGTTTCGATGTTGAAGTTGTGGGTCTTCTTAAAGGTCTCAACTGAAGGTCTACTGTCAACAACAGAGACATCATAAAATCTCCTCGAAGATAGCTGTATAATTAGAAGAAGAATGAGTGACATCGGAATTACTCAATCATTTGACTGAACCACTTCTCCAGGTTTGATATGTCTTCAGCACGATTTTGAAGAGCTCTGTCTTGTCTCTCATCTGTAGCTCAATAGTTTACTTAACTAAATGCGTAAGTAATATCGCCAACAGAGACACCCTAATAAGTCTTCAGAGAAAACAGATGTTTCACCATGAAGAAAATATCTACATCAGAATCGCTAGAAAAATCAATTGCAACACCTCCCAAAGCTCCACCTATCTTCAACACCATTCTATACCGTCCTATCTCTCATATCTCAACTAAAGCTTCAACAAGCCAACACTTACCCTTGAAACAAACCGTTGAGCCACGATGAAAGCGGGAAAAGCAGCCAGACCACTCCTATCACCCATATCAACACCCCAATCACCTCCTTAGTCCAATATCCTACCTCTAGCACCGTAATAACTTCCTCTGTTTCACCATCAAAACAGTCTATTAGTCAACTAGTTCCTGAACTAAACTTTAAGATTAAACGACACATTTGTTACAGAAGGAAGACCTGAAACGCCTTTCTTCGTACATACACAAACACGTCACCAACAACCCTTCTCGTAAATATCGCATCCAACCAAAAGGCAAACTACAAACATGGGTTTCTGGCTTTCCGTGTGGTCCTGTATGTACCTCGCTAGTGAACTTTAGACGCGAGCCTAAAGCTTAAAAATTATCAATCTGTCAACATGCGGACGTGACATAAAAGCGAGTTTGGGCGTGATATAAGCATGGCTGGTTGGTGCGGAGTTAGTATAGTGGTATTTGGGGCACTAGTGAATGGTCTGAGAGCTTTTTGAATTATTTCTGATTTTCTCGATTTGTTCTTTATTTTCCTTCATTAAATCGGGTAAAACTTCAATTATTCGGGTAAAATCCCAATCTTCCCCCTCTTCTTACAAACCATGAATCATCACTCTCCCTTTCAGTCACGCCAACTCTACACCGCTTTTACTTCGTTTTTCCCTTTTTTGCCGCCTTTCTCCATGGATCAACATCCAAAGACAGCTTCAAAGACAGGCGAGACAATAACGTTGGTGCTAGAAGCTGGCGACGGAGGAAGTGCGCCAAGAAATACGTCGGCTTGGCGGCTTAGAGTCGTGCTCGCGGGTGGGCATGGTTGCAGTCTTCCAGGTGGAGAGAAACGCCGTGCAAAGATGTCATTGATGTGATTGCCGTACCATCTAATCTAAAGGATCAAAAGTTAGACAAAGAACGGAGTTTGAACGGAAGGCGGAGTTTGGAGCGGAAGACGGACTTGGGAACAGAAGGCGGACATTTGTTTTTCCGTGCATGATCTGATAGTACATAATGTAGGAATTGGTGGATACGGGAGAGCTACTGTAGAAGCAGTATAGCACTAGTACAGACCCTTACGCACTGTATAGCTGATGGCTGTATAGACTAGTGTTTCAGCATTGGTACCTTGGTGATACTCAACAGGTTTAGAACATGCTCTTAGACTGCTCAAAGAAGCATAACTGTGATGTTCTGTATTCAAGAGTAACAGCGTGCTTATTTTGTAGCTAGAAGTCATTGATGAGGAGGGATTGCTTTTTGCACGTCAGAAAGTTATTCCTTTTTTGTGCGGGAGTTAATGAAAGCAGTAATTTAAAGACTATATGTTCGTTCATAGGTGCAGCCTTACATTGCCATTTATGCTACTGGAAGATGTAGGAGGTGGATAAGAGGCGGATGAAGGTGATGGGGTGGCTGGTTGGGTGGAGGTGAGTGTCTGGAAAAGTTTTTGGGTTTTTAGGGTGGAAATTGGGTGACTTTGGAGGACTCTTCTGAGGATGGTTTGATGAGATTGATTAGATCATGGAAGGTTGGATGAAAGGGGAAATTGAAGAATTAGGACGTGGAGATGAATAGGGTGGATGGATTTTGGATTTTGAAGAGTTTTTGTGTGTTTTCTATAGTATCTTTAGTCTGTTTGTTGAGTAAAGCTCCTGAATAGTTCAGACTATTTTTAGTCAGCCGTGATTAGTCATCATACTAAACATGGGAGAAAATGCTTGTATTTATCTTACCAATGTAGGAAAAGACAGGCTGACAGGCTTGAGCTGCTGAACATCCTCTATCAGGAACTTAGTACTGTTGCTACCGATACATCTCCAAACAGCTATATGGACAGTCGATTGGGGGAACTATCATTCAAGTAGGTCAGTGAGAAACCTGCCAGGCAGTGACATTGCACAAGAGAAGTTCAGCAGCCTACTAATTCAGGGCAGCTACATCTTATGGTGCTTTTGAAAATCTTCTAGAACTTCTCTCGGTCTTGGGTACGGTGGTAGATGTCATTGTAGGGAGAAGAAGAAGAGTAAGGAGATGCTCTACAAAAGCAACAAAGAAGTATGAGATTGACTAATATAGCCCACATCATCAAATTATGTATTACAAGGTCTCCGCTAATCACATCAAAGCTGTTACTGAAGAGTAAGTAAGAGAGGTTCTAGGCTCCTTCATTTACCTACTAAATTACTGAATAACACAAGAGATGTATACTTGTACTTAGCGATAGAGTAGTCCAATGAGCATTGCTGCTGATAACCTAACCTCAACACCTTCTCTTTATCTCTTACACTCTAGCAGACTGTCTCTATGGTCAAGTTACAGCCTTGTCACTCAGTACCAGTCTTTGGAAGGTTGCTGCAAGTATACAGAGCTATTGTCTCTTTGACTGACGGTTGAAGAAGCCCGCGTGGAGTTGTTCCGGGCTATTGTTGTGTGAAGAGGTTGATTGTGTGAAATATGTGATCTTCCACGTCAGGTGCAATAGTCAACTAATGTAGTTAAGGTGGTACTTGGCTTTGAACACAAGAACGTTCACTAGAGTTGAGAGAAAAAGAGCATATTTAAAGGAGACCGTATCTATATCAATGAAATCTCTCATTATGCCTCTACCACCTCTGGAACCCCGAAAATGAACCCCTAGCCGGCTTTTACCATTAACTATATTACTTGAGGGACTCCAAACAAGACCTAAACGAAAAATTTCGTCTCTGTCGACAATATGAAATGTTCTCAGTAACATGTTATCCCTTATACAGGTTCCATAAGTTCAGTGAGTTGAACACAACTGTTGAAGCTCTAACTTGGACCTAACCACTAGAAAGCCTCCAACTGCTCAGAAGACTCCTAAACGAACTCACCCTCCACTCTACCAACTGACGCCACTTCTACCACTCTACCATCCCCAGAACCCTTAAATTGATGGTCTAGACCCGTATACTAGTCTGTTGCTGAGCAGATCAAATACCTGTTACAGTAACATTGATCTATGACTCAATTCGTGTTTCCTCTGTTGTAGCTTGAACAAGTATGGTAAGCATAAACTGGTAGGTCTCACACAAGTGCTCGAATTTCCTCCCTAGCTACGAGCACATGAGCCCCATTGTCTTATGTAATCTTAAATGAGATGCCCCATTGTTCTCCGTCTAATCCTGCCTATATAGGCCAGATTCAAAGCTGCTCGTAATTAGGGACATTATTCGGGCACTTGTGTGGGACCTACTTTTACCACAGTTCAGTTCAAGGTCATTGTATCCAGACAGATGCTATCGTGGATATCCACATCGTGGATATCCAAATGTCTATGTTCATATCCAAATGTCTATGTTCATATCCAAATGTCTATGTTCATATCCAAATGTCTATGTTCATATCCAAATGTCTATGTTCATATCCAAATGTCTATGTTCATATCCAAATGTCTATGTTCATATCCAGATGTCTATGTTCATATCCAGATGGTCCTACGTCTTTCATCACCCTTAGCACACAGAAACACACGATCCTGTTGAATTAGTTGATATATTATAATTAAATGAAGCTGAAGGGTATAATCAATGTCAGTGTAGAAGTGAATAGGGTATTGGAAGTTGAAAAAATGGGGATAGATCTGTAGTCAAAGATACAAGACTGTTCAACACTACTTCTCAAGGCAGGTCCTAAAGACTTGCAACTACTCGGTTCGAAGTTCTTCCTGGTAACTCGGCTACGCCTCGTTACCAGTCCTTAGCTCCCAACCCATAATCCCCCGCAATCCACCGGTTAATCATCTCCAAGGCCGGCTTTGGCTGGTCAGCAGGCACCATATGACCTGCATCTTCAATTCTTAGAAACGTGAATCCCAAATGACTCTTCACCGCTCCAGCAACCTTGCCATCCACATGCCAGGGCTTGAGTTTCTTGAGCTTGAACTTGAAATGTCCATGCCAGGGCAGAGCGTCAGTCCAGGCTCGCTGACCCAGCCAGTTGCAGATAATGTCGTGAGCTCCAGCATAAATCAAAACGGGAAGACCCTGCTCAAGCATATAAGTCACGTGACGCTGGGCTGGTCGGAACGGGTCGCCAGTCGCGTAAAACAGCTCGGCCACGTTATCTGAGCATCCGTTCCAGGCGTGTTCGGCTCCAATAGCCGTGAGCACTTTGGGCAGTTCCAGCCATCGAGTCATGCCGTCAGAAGCGTTGTAACATCCGTTGTCAAGAGCAGGCTCGCATTTCTTGGTGATATCGTAGGGATTGATGTTCAGAGTCTCGTTGTAGAACGGAGCTGTGAGGTTGGAGCACTCGTAGCCGCCTACAGGAGCACAAGTCGCGGTGGACACGTTGTTGTAGCATTCGACAATCTGCTTGTTACAGGCGAGAAGAGTATCGTCGAGATGGTCACAGACGTCCTGTCCAACGACAGCTGGAACTCCTCCCTGTCCGCAAAACATGGGTTTGTACTCCTTGTACTGTTCAAGCACGTCAACCAGTCCGTTTCCAATGACAACCGATTTCAGGTCAAAGGAGCGTTCGGGGTGTTTCAGAATTTCAGCGCCAACTGCAGGAATGTAATGGCCCGCGTAGGATTCACCTGCCACGTGCAAATCTCTCGGGTACTTGCCAAACCGCTGGAAAAACAGCTCCAAAAAAGCGTACACCTCCTTGGCACCTTTCTCCGAGGTATCGGTGTTGTTAGTCTTGCCCCACGAGAAGCCAGAGTCCACGGGCTGGTCCAGGTAGATGACGGTGGCGTTGTTGTTCCACGAGTAAGGGTTATGAACAGGTGTGAGGGTCGCATTGTCGATAAACGAGGGTCCGTTCTCGTACAGCAGGCCCGTCATGGAAGAGCACCCAGGACCTCCCTGGAGCCACAAAATCACGGGGTCACTTCGCGGATCGTTTCGCGACTCCACGGCCCAGTAGAAAAAGTGCTCGCCGGTCTCGTTGGTGGTCAGATAACCGGTGTATTGTTGCACATCGTCGAGACCTAGGTCGCCAGGCACAGATCGGGCTGAAAGTCGCTTGGAAGGGAACTTATGAGAAGTGGTGAAATCGGGGATCGCAGAGGCCGCCGCGAGGGCCGCGCAGGCGAAAAATCCAGCCAGCTTCATGGTAAACGGGCTCAGTGGAGAGATCTACATGACGAAACCGGACGTTATATAAACACAAGATAAGGTTGATGTGGAGGATAACAAAGATAGAGTAAATGAGGTAAACAAATGAGGGAATGGAAAATGAAAAAAACAACAACCAATTTCTCCACCTGGTCAACTACCAGTGAATATTATTCCTCGAATTCCTCTCACTTGCTCGATTTAATACCAATTCTCCTTTTATCACGCAACTCAATCAGGTACACTGCAGCTCCCTACAGCAACGCCCACCCGAGAGATGAGATGCAGCTAATGAGAGTGGGGTAAGGTTTCGGGGGGGTAGGGGGTAAGCGACTTGTGTGGTGGTGACCGTTTTGTCGAGTTTTGTTGATTTTCTTGGTTTTTTTTCTCTGATTTTGTTTGGTTCATTTCCTCATGTTCCCACTATCACAATCCTCGGCTATGCATCGTCTCCTGCGCCTTGTCCTGCATCTCCTAATAGGTGCATTAAACGGCTCTATGGTCTGAATAGGTCAAGGTGAGGAGAGGAAGAGGTGAGTCAGAGTTCCCTATTGAGTAGTTGGAAGGTGAGGCACAGACGTAAGTGACATAAGGCATACGGCACAAACGGTACTTGAAAGGGTTGAGTATTTGCAATTGGAACTTGTGTTGTAGCTGAAGACATTGTATGGCATTATTTATTTCTTTTCTTTTCCACTCATTGTCTCACAGTCCCTGCCAAGAGTGGATAACCTCGAGGTCCAGGTGGAGTAATTACATACAGCGTTTGAAAGGACAGTGGTTATTCTAGACCTGAGGCATGAGGCATTTGACGGGTCAAATAGGGCAAATGGGGCAAATGGGGCATACGGGCAAAATGGGGCATACGGGACAAAACGGGACAAACCGGTTTTTAGCCCTGTGGGGCAAGTCTAGGACTACTGTACAGTTTTGTACCACACAACTCTGCCCCTCAATTGACGTAATCACAATGGCTGTATTTGTGAGGTAGGTACTTGTACTTGTATCGGTACCGAGTAGTGATATTCCAATATCCTTCTTCCTGTCTCAATTCAGTGAAACAGGGCATATGCGTCAGACTCCTCAGTTCTAGACTGTGGGGAACATCTAGGCCAAACATAGGCGTTAGTGCAATACGAGTAGTTTTGCCGTTTGCACTAATACTGGGCTTTTTATAGATTGAAGAGATGAGAGGAAATCTCGTATTATCGTCTCTGAGAACCAGGACACCTCCATATCCCATACGACTAAAAGAAATGACCTGTACAACTAAGACACCAATAAGACCTGCAGGTGGTTCAGGTGTGAACGGGATATCGTGGGACTGGTGCATATAGTGTGAGTGTCTAGTATGGTAAGGAAACAAGAGTTGTGAATGAGTACAGATGCTTCTACACACAATTGACATAGAAATACAGTGCCTACTTGTAGTCATCTACAGACGGAGTTCTGCAAGATCAGTCTCCCGTCTCCCACAAAATCCACAAACTCCATAGTCTTATACCCTTAGATCTAACACCCTTGATCCAGACTACACGTTGATCTAAAATAGCACACAAAGCCCCTCATCACTCAAAGCCCCTCATCAATAAATCACTCACCGTCTAAACTGCCGACACGGGATAAACCCCTGCTAGCTCTTATCGCACTTTTCTTTTTCCAATAAGTGGAGATGGGCCGTCAAAAGCCTCGTTTTGATCTTGAAAAAGCTCAAGTAACTTCTGATAACGATGCAGACACGGTAGTCACGTTAAAAGTACCGATACCACATGTATTGAAGTCTCTATAAAACTAGTACATATACCGAACAGTCATCTGTTGGCACTCGAAAGTCTCACAGGACTCTTTCTACTTAAGACTCTCATGTTGGCCAAAGACACTGAAGTCTCAGACTGACCTATGATACTAGTACCGTACTGTAGTCATGATGTAATCTGTACTGAAAACTTCTAAGTCTGATACTCAGGGACCTTTTACTGAAGGATTTCAAGTCGACCCTTGATACCTAGAAACCTCTACTTGTAGCTCATTCTCGTACTGGTGATCATCTTGACTGGTGACTTTCATTGAAACCCACACTTCAGAACCTCATATTTATCCTATGAAAGAAAAAACCACATGTTCACACATGATACTCTAGAATCTATTCACTCCTTCTACTGCACAACCTCACACTTACTCCCAATACTGAAGAGTCGTATACACACTCTTGATACTGACGATCATGTTGACTTCAGACAGTTGACTGCTGACACTGAGAACCTCATTTCCACTCCTGACACTACTACCATATCTGAAGATGATGATCAAGCTGGCATACAAGTACTCCAGAACCTCATACTGACTCCCAATACTGAAGGTCAAGTTCACTCCTGACACTTAAGAGTCTCATATCTAGTCCTTAGATTGAAGAACCTCACGTTAACTACTCCACTCAGACCACTCGCTACGCTCGTAGTCTGCTTATATCAATATCTATTCTGCCATATACCTCTATATAACGTTAGTTCGACTGGAGTCGAGCACCCTTGGGTGTAGGATGGGTGAGGGGACGTAAGAAGACGATTCAGAACACGCAAGAAGACACTAATCAATCAGTGACAAGTCGCTCACGACCTACGGCCGTTCACTCCTGATGTTGTCCGCTCACGACCTTCGGCTGTTCGCTTCCGTTACTCCTCCTTGTGAAACTTCTGCGCCTCCTTATACTTCTTCAAAATATCCTTCTCATGCTGGGTCAAACTCGTGACGCTCTTCTCCGGCACGGCTTTCAACACCAGACAATCCTCGTCCGGATTCGGCATACATTCGTCCTCCGAGTCCTCCGTCGAGTTTTTAATCTCCTGCTTGCGCTCCTCGGCCTCCAGTTCGTGCCACGTCTCCATCTTGTTGAGCAGCTCAAACTTGTGGGTATGTTCGGGCCGCTTCATGATGATGAACTCGCAGTGCCGCAGGTTGCGCAGCGACTCAAACTTCTCGTACGTCCACCGGTACCACTTCATGAGAAAGACCCGGATCCAGATGCCGTGGGCAACCAGAACAAGCACGCTGGGGAACTTGTCGCTGTTGAACTGCCGGAACAGAGTCTCGTTGAACCCGGCACATCGGTCGTAGACGTCGGCAGCAGATTCTCCGTTGGGAATTCGGTAGAAAAAATGACCATACTGCGACCGGTCGTTCCAGATTTTGTTCATTTCCGACGCGGACGCCTGGAAGTTGCCGAAATCCTGCTCGCGCAACCGCGGCTCCTCGTGCACCTTGTAGCTGATGTTTTTCTCCTCAATGCCCTCGCATATCAGCTGCGTGGTCTGCCGGGTGCGCTGGTACGGCGATGTGTAGAACAGGAGCGTGTCGTCCTTGTTGACCATGTCGGCGAGGCGTTTGCCGGCGTCACGTGCCTGGTCCTCGCCTTTGGCGGTCAGCTTGATTCGGTGGTTGGACGTGTGCCGGTTGACAGACTTGTCGCAGTTGCCTTCCGACTCGCCATGTCGAATGAGGATGATTAGCTAAGTTAGTACGGAAGTGAGAAGCGAGGGCTGAAAGTCCGAGCTCGAACGGACAACATCAGGCCGTTAGGAGGTGGACAACAAACTGTTAGGATGTGGACAACAACAAACTGTTATGAGGTGGACAACAACAAACTGTTAGGATGTGGACAACAACAGGCTGTTAGGTGGACAACAACAAACTGTTAAGATGTGGACAACAACAAACTGTTGAGGTAGGAGATCATCTTGTTCAAGAAGTGGAGACAGATCTTTTTGTTCTAGGGTTGAGAGGTAGAGATCAGTCTTTATGATCAGAACACCTACTCCACCAAAGACCAAGATGATCGTGAATCCTTAGATGGATCAGTCAGAAGAGGTATAGCGACGAGAATAGGAGACTGAATGACTGAACAGAGTCAATGGGATTATGGTACTGAAGATGACCAGAACTTGAGAGACAGTATAGACACCATAGCTGCAAGATCACTGTACATCACTGAAGTCACAGAGAACGTAATCGAGTCTCCATGTACAGCACTCATCTAGCTTTGACTATGACCCAACAGACACCTTCAGGAGACAGTGAACAATATGGACACCACAGATCTTGAGGTTCTCAGTGAAGTCATAATCAGTCAGGGAGTGATGATCAGTCAGAGCCTTAATCAGCCACAATCATAATCAGAACGTAATCAGTCATAATATGCAGCAGACATGACCTCGACTATGAACAACGATCAAAGTCAGCGAGTCATAATCAGAGACCATGATCCAATCAGATATGAAGCATACACCAACCAAACACAACAGACAACGCAACATGAAGTCGGTCTGAAGTCAGTTGATCAAGGCTGTGGTGGATAGCAGTCAGAGAAAATGGTCCATCACGACATGGCACATGAACTGTGAGACAGCAGACTAAGCCCCTTCTGAAGACACACCAAAGGCAGTGAAGACAGTCGATCAGAGTCCTGGTGTATCTCCAAAGTCATAGTTTGTCAGTGAACACGATCCAATCATACTGTGAAGTACTCAAAAACCACGACGTTCTCTAAGACCTGTAACTGATGAATGATGCTCTGTCTGAAGATATGCCAATGAACTGTGACAGATGGCAGTCTGAATAGATCAAGCAATACACCATGACCTCGAAGAAAGTCAAACCAATACCATCTTCAAAGACCTATGGAAACGTCCTATCCAAGTAGCCAATGACAGAAGTCAGAGATGGATGAGTCATGACAGGGATAAAGTTGATTCAAATGGTTGACGCTGTGAACAAGTGAATAGTGGTGTCGGTGGTGACCACGTGACTCGTACACAAATTCGTACCGACTGCCTTAACTGGTGCCTTACTCTCAGGGAAGTCCAGTGAGGTAGATGAGGGGATATGGAGAGCCACAAGATCTCTTTGAAACAGCCAAACGAGAAGCCGTAACGAACATGTGACACTCACAAGCCCGTTCACCACTCCTGTTCATCGTTCACCCCCTCCCCACCCTGGATCAAACCCCAAGATGGACCTCGGCTGTGTCATCAGAGGATGGATGGTGGTATTAGAGAGCTGAGGTAATGACGTTGAAAAAGAAAACAAGTAATCTAGACAATCGTCAGTGTCTTCTCATCGCAGTCATCACCACAAACACCTCAAACCTCAGACACCAACACCTAAGCCACACTTCACCATGTCACCACTCATGTCACCTTGATTGAACAGCAACAAATCAACCGATCCTCTCGACCAGCTTTTTTCGCTCAAAAATCCCCCAATCACTTCGCCGAAAACACCACCTTACTCTCCTCGCTCTGCTCGTTCGTTTCATCCACCTCTCGACGCTGTACCTCTTCTTTTGACGGAGTTGTGCAACTTTCAAACGTCGACAAAAACCACAAATTCCTCCTCCCTTTTGAACCACCTCAAACACACTCAGAACGTGTATCCACCACACCTCTCATACTCACTCTTGGTCGACCCATGATAATAACTAGTGCAACTTTGATTTGTCCTGTGCAGTTGTGGTTTTAATAAGAGTAACTACCCGATCGCGAGTTACCCGGCAGTGACACAAAGCGATAGCGGAGCTTATATCACGTCTCTCTCAACTTATCCTCTTCCTTACTTACCTTCTCGTTTATTGGTCAACAAAACCAAGGCGGGAAAAAAAGCACCAAAAAACAACACTTGTCTGACTCACACGGTCCAAGGGAGAAAACCGGACAACTGGATATGAGAAGCAAAGTCCAACATCTGGGAAAAAGGCCTCCTTTATATCTCTCCAAAAAGCTACTTTTTTTTTAAACTCCCCCATCACTAAACTAATGTGGTCACGACATTAGCAAAGTCACCAAAATGGCGGAGGGTGCGCGACATTTTCTGGTGGCCTGCCTAATCGGCAGCTAACACCCACACAAAGTCGCGCAATCTGGAACCACGCCTGCCGACAAGCAGCAGCATCTCATCTGCTTGCTGTGTTGTGACCTGCACAATGTCGTCGGGCAGGAGGAATAGGCTTTGGCCAAATGACTCATTTGAGTCACCCACCGAGAGCAGCCTATCTCGTCACGTTTGAAAGAGTGCCGTGCCGGGGAGCCCTAGCCCTAGGTGGTGAATAAGGACATCCCTAACCCTACGTGCCACATACGGTCAGCCCTAACCCTGATACCACATTGGGATGGCGTAACCCCGGTTACCACAACCCTGGCCCTGATTTCCCGATTGGGACCCAATGACTAGTTGTAAGAGCCCTAACCCTACTACCACATTGGGATGACGTAACCCTGGTTACCACAGCCCTGGCCCTGACTGCCCGATTGGGACTCACTGTGTCGTCCAGAGCAGCCCCTAACCCTAATTACTATATTGGGGCTGCTGCTCAATCCGTCTAGCCCTAACCCTGACTGTGGTCAACACTGTAAATAGCCCTAACCCTAACAGCCACATTGGGATCTAGCACCCAACTGGGATAACCCCAACCCTACCCTCCCACCTGGGTCAGCCGCTTCATGAGGCCCTCGCCCCTACCCCTAACCCTGACCTGGGTAGTGGCTGGCGGGCCACCACCCTTGGCCCTGACCCTAACCCTAATTACTCCTTTTGAAAAAATCTTTTGCACGTGCATAAACCCGGGTCTGGACGGTTATACTCGTTTAGCTCGTGTAGCTGTACGTACGAGAGTGGGAGAAAAAACGACTGTACAAGTAGCTAAGGGGTGAGTCATGAGGTCAACGTGAGTCATAAGGTGGCAATCAAGAAACGGCATCTATAATGTCACGTGACAAAATTGGCTTTCCAGAATTTGTCCATCTGTGTAACATTGTTTATGGTGTTCCACCTGCTTCCAAATCATCAGTCGACGTGATTAAGGTTATGTTGACTGTGGAGATTAGATCAACGTGTCCTTTGAAGGAGGGGTGGATTTGGGGGTGATGGGGGTGGATTTGGCAGTCTTTCTGAGTATGGGGATATGCAATTAAATGAGGGGAGTTGATGGCAATTTTCAAATTTCAGATCGGCTGAAAATTGGCTATTTTATCCCGTGTCCCCCCCCCCTCCACGTGGGTTACCCTACTTTGTCAGTGAAACTTTTTCAGGCTCAACTTTGATTTATTATATATAGCTGTGATCCCTCATATCACCCCTCCAGGAACTATCCCAACCCACCACTAAATCATGTCTGCCCCCGCCACCAACTACAAGGTTGCCGATATCGGCCTTGCTGCCTTTGGCCGAAAGGAGATTGAGCTTGCCGAGAACGAGATGCCCGGTCTGATGCAGACCCGAGAGAAGTACGCTGCTGTCCAGCCTCTCAAGGGCGCCCGAATCGCCGGATGTCTGCACATGACCATCCAGACCGCCGTTCTGATCGAGACTCTGGTTGCTCTTGGTGCTGAGGTCACCTGGTCTTCCTGCAACATTTTCTCCACCCAGGACCACGCTGCCGCTGCCATTGCTGCTGCCGGCATCCCCGTCTTTGCCTGGAAGGGCGAGACCGAGGAGGAGTACAACTGGTGCATTGAGCAGCAGCTCAAGGCCTTCAAGGACGGCAAGAAGCTGAACATGATTCTCGATGACGGTGGAGATCTGACCACTCTGGTCCACGAGAAGTACCCCGAGCAGCTCGAGGACTGCTTTGGTCTGTCCGAGGAGACCACCACCGGCGTCCACCACCTGTACCGAATGATGAAGGACGGCAAGCTCAAGGTCCCCGCCATCAACGTCAACGACTCGGTCACCAAGTCCAAGTTTGACAACCTTTACGGCTGCCGAGAGTCTCTGATCGACGGTATCAAGCGAGCCACCGACGTCATGATTGCCGGTAAGACCGCCGTTGTTGCCGGTTTCGGCGATGTCGGTAAGGGTTGTGCCCAGGCCCTGCAGTCTTTCGGAGCCCGAGTCATCGTCACCGAGATTGACCCCATCAACGCTCTGCAGGCTTCCGTTTCCGGCTACCAGGTGCTCCCCATGGAGGAGGCCTGCAAGGTTGGCCAGATCTTTGTCACCACCACCGGCTGCCGAGACATTATCACCGGCGAGCACTTCTCCCAGATGCCCAACGATGCTATTGTGTGCAACATTGGCCACTTTGACATTGAGATTGACGTTGCCTGGCTCAAGGCCAACGCCAAGAACGTGGTCAACATCAAGCCCCAGGTCGACCGGTTCGAGATGCCCTCTGGCCGACACGTGATTCTGCTGGCCGAGGGCCGACTCGTCAACCTCGGCTGTGCCACCGGCCACTCGTCGTTCGTCATGTCCTGCTCCTTCACCAACCAGGTGCTGGCCCAGATTGCCCTGTTCAACGCCAAGAACGACGAGTTCCGAAAGAAGCACGTCGAGTTTGCCAAGTCCGGCCCCTTTGAGGTCGGCGTCCACGTGCTCCCCAAGATTCTCGACGAGGAGGTTGCCCGACTTCATCTGGATCATCTGGGTGTCAAGCTGTCCAAGCTGTCCGACGTCCAGGCCGAGTACCTGGGTATCGCCCAGGAGGGTCCCTACAAGGCCGACATTTACCGATACTAAGCGCTTAACCGCTAGTGTCGTCTCATTCGAGAGCATCAACTGCATCTGGCTAATGGCCAGCTTAATTATTTATTAAGAGTATATAGTCCCTCAACGGGTTAGTAATGATCAGCAGCGAGAATCGAAGGCGTAGCCTGAGAGAATCGCCAGAAATCGTAGAATCGAAGACGCAGTCTGAGAGAATACGCACATATTGTAGAATCGAAGGCGTAGCCTGAGAGACTACACTCAGAACCATTGTAGGATTGAAGGCGTAGCCTGAGAGACTACACTGAGAGTCATCGTATAACTGTAGAAATGAAGATATCTGAGAGAATACGCTTTAGTTTTACAAGTAGAATTAATGGCGTAGCCTGAGAGACTACTTGTACACTCAGAACCATTGTAGATCGAAGACGAAGTCTGAGAGACTACATTTGGAACCATAGCACAAGTAGAATCTAAGGCGTAACTTGAGAGACTACATTCAGAATTCGTTGTATCGTGTTGTAGAATGGAAGGTGTGGCCTGAGAAACTACACTCAAAACAATTGTAAGATCAAAGGTGTAACCTGAGAGACTACAGAATTAGCTGTATCGTGCTGTAATCATTCGAAGGTGTAACCTGGATCAATACGCCTCATCTGTGGAAGGCATGTTGTAGAACGAAGGCGTACAATAGTCTGAGATGTTACGTTCAGAATCACTGTATATTTGACGTCTGAGAGGTCACGCGTCAAGGCATTGTGGGAATGGAAGGCGTAGCCTGAGAGACTACACTCAGAATCATTGTTCAAGTCGATCGAGGACGAAGTCTGAGAGGCTACATGATCATAACTGTAGACATGAAGTGTCAGAGAGACTACAGTATGTGCAATCAGAACCATGGTAAGATCGCAAGCGTAGCCTGAGACATTACACTCGGAATTCAATGTATGGTGTTGTAGTCTGAGAGAATACATCGGAATTCATTGTGGAATCGAAGGCGCAGCCTGAGAGACTATTACAAGTACCAGAATTATCGTGGAATCGAAGTCGCAATTGTAGTCGAGATTGTAGGATCGAGGCTGTCTGAGAGACTATATCTAGAATCATCGTAGATGAACGTGTAGCATGACAATGCGCTCTACATACACGCTGTACATTCAAAGATGAAGTCTGAGAGGCTGCAAGTGCACAATGAAGTTCACAATACTCGCCGAATCGACGTTGTTAACCAGGGAATGTGTCTTTGATCGTAGATCAGAAAGACTACGCTATACACTGAGCTCGAGCAGTCTGTAGAAACGAAGACGTCTCTGAGAAAAGTCAATAGTCATCTCACCACAGAATGACAGAAGCAGTCTGAGAGAATGCTAGCTCTTCATTGATTGAGACAAGTGCAGTAAACACTGTGTGGTATGAATCTGGTGGGCTTAGTTGCAGGGTTCACCAACCAAGGTGAAGCAGAGGGGGTAGGCCATACACTCTATAGATCAGGAAGTCTGAGAGGCTACGGAATGTATTTTACCGCACAGTATGGTAAAATTTGAGACGTCCGTAGTTTGGGAGACTACGCAATGGATTAGTAATATCAGTGTGCATTTTCAATCTCAAGTTCGATCAATATGATGTCAGACTCGCAGACCCCTCTACTTTAATATGACGCTGTTTCTGAGTAGCGCTCTGATCAGGTCAAAAGTAGTACCAATAGACTTTTTGAGATTGTGGCATTCCATTGATCAACTTTTGGCCGTTATAGCGTCATTCTGTTTCAAGTTTTGGGGCTTTTACTTGGAGCTCCACCATACCAACTACATGCCAAGTGTTGGGTGTCTTTCTAGCGATGTTGTAAAATAAAGAGCTGTGCGATTCACTAATGGATAGCTTTAAATAACAGCTGAAGTTGAGAGGAGTGCATTGGTGTAGTTGCCATTCCATTTGGACCAGTATTTGTCAATGTAGTATTGTAACATTACAGTACGAATACATACGAGTCTACAATCACAACTTGAGAACAGAAGTGAACAATACACACTGAGAAGTTATCAATGTCAAAGCGAGTAGCATTCTGTCAATCATTCATCATTTCCAAGTCTTATTTTCTGAGAATTTTCTCTACCCGAAGTCAGCCATGATACTGTTAGTTCAAGAGATCATGGAAGAAGAGTGGTGGTAGCAGCTCTTTGTCATCTATTTCTACAGATTTAGAACTAGTGTGGAAGCTATTCCCATACCACTCGTTATCTCTCATCTTCCTATTTATTGAGTGATCTCAGATTGATGCTGAGGCCTTACTACCCACTTACAATCCAACTAATTGCCAAGTACTACTCCACACCAAGACTTGTTCTCAACAAACTCCCAACCACAATTACACACCCCAACTAACATCAACTAAACCAAAAATAATCCCTCCACAATCCATATCCCCTCTTATACCCTACGACACACGAAAACTAACCACGTGACCACCATACTCAACCCACCTTCGTGTTTATCCGAGTACTCCGAACGGCGGGAAAATACTCCTTCCCACGTAACCCCCCTGGTTCTCCTTGTATGGTCTACTTTTGACTTGCTGGTCTCGTGACCATGTCGATCTTAGTGTGGCTGGGGTGGAGGTGAGCAAAGAGAATGACCCAATAAAAAAATACTAATGATATACAGGGTCATATCGCAGGCTTCTGATTTTCTTTGATTTGTTCCAATTTTCCTTGATTTGTTAAAAATACTTCTCTTTAATCTATGGTAAAACTACCCCAGCGAATAGGACATGCCAGAAGAGGTACTTGTAGGAATGATGGAGGTGCGAAACTGTTTTGGAGGCTGCATAGCAGCTATTAGAGCACATTCAAGTCT
This sequence comes from Yarrowia sp. JCM 30695, assembly GCA_001602355.1. Lineage (NCBI taxonomy): Eukaryota > Fungi > Ascomycota > Dipodascomycetes > Dipodascales > Yarrowia > Yarrowia sp. JCM 30695. The sequence goes on from BCLX01000002.1 coordinate 1,298,517, forward strand.
CTTCCTAAGATATTTCCACTCTCAGGATCTGAATATCCACCTGTTGAGCTCAGTGACATACTGTAGACAACACCCTGTCAAAGACACAATGATGAGACGTATTCCTAAGCAAAGAAAAGGGTTAATGGCGTTGACGCCCAACTCACTGACCCATCCACTTGTCTTCCCTCCTTTACACCAAAAGTTTCCCGTTACATCTGTTTTCTCCTCTGGCATGTGATCTTAACGTGGAGTAGAATATCTCTGATTCTGAAAGATCCAGTAACGACACAGGGACAATAAATACACCATTCAAACCCCCCAGATCAGCTCTTTCCAAAGAAACATCTCTCATCTCTGTACCTCCTCTCCCCATGTTTCTATGACCCTCCACAACCGCCCTAATTTAGTCTCAACGTAGATAATAAGCAAGTGCAATAGAACGAAAGAATACGTCCTACACAAACACAAACCAATACCCGTCCTCCTTCATTTCACCTCCATACTCCCCTCCTACCTCAAACTAAGTTCCGCTATCTTGCATATTAGTTTGATAGGTTTGTGAGTATCTCGTGCTTAGTCTGCAAGTAGCTAATTACACACCCTCCTTCACCCAGTTGCCACCACACACCATGACCGACCTCAAACCGCACAATCCCAAGTGGATTCCCGAATACCTGCTGGAAACGGCCTTTGCCGAGCGCTACGGATACACAGAGGATGACGTGGTTCAAGGAGCTTCTGTGCAACCCGGTGACCTGTCGTTTTTGCGAGGCTGGAACGGTCCTAAGAGAGATACTACTAGAGCTGAGGACAAGAGCACAAACGGAGATAATGCGGCTATGAACACAAACGCCTCTGCGAATGGCACAAAGCCCCATTCCGCCAACATGCTGGAGCTCCACCAGCAGCAGGACCACAAACCCATTGCTCTCCCAAAGTTGCCGACCATGTGGATTCCGGCCATCGACAGCATCAACTGCATTCGGGATGAGCTGGAGATTGACACAGAGACAGGTGACGACGACGGCAAGGACGAGAACGTGGTCTACAAGTCGGACGCCCCTATCCCCCGAGGATGCGGCGTCTACTACTACGAGGTGGAGATCCTGTCTGCCTCCAAGGACTCGGCGGTGTGCATGGGCTTCTGCAAGACCAGTGCGCCGCTGACCAAGCCGCCGGGCTTTGAGACCGAGTCGTGGGGGTACCATTCCGACTACGGCAATGTCATGTGTTGCCAGGGAACGTCCAAGGATTATGGACCGTCGTTCAACCAACCGGGCGATGTCGTGGGGTGCTGCATCAACTTCAAAAAAAGGGAGGCCTTCTTCACGAAAAACGGCATGCCGCTGACCAAGGCGTTTTCGGATCTGCCGTCGGATCCGCTTTACCCTGCCATTGGCGTGAAAAAGAAGGGCACCAACTCGTCGGGAGCTCGAATCAAGGCCAATTTCGGCGGATCGGGGCCGTTTGTGTTTGATATCAAGCAGTACGTGCTCAAACAGAAACACGAGACCCAGAGACGCATTGAGGCCAGCACAAAGGTGCCTGCCCATGCGGCTCGAAACGCGTTTCAGGAAAAACAGCTGGCTCAGGGAAATTTGAATCCGCTGATTAATAACCTGGTGATGTCGTACCTAACGCATGTGGGATACGTAGATACCGCCGAGGCTCTGTATCGGGATGTTCTTCGAGATCAGGATATGCGGGACGATGGATCCACGTCTGCAGATGGAGATGTGAACATGGAGCCTCCTACAGCGACGAATGATGAAGGGCTCAAGTCGCTAGCGTCGTATCTGTCTCCTGATATCACTGTGCGGCATAAAATCAGAGGACTGATTCTGTCTGGCGATATCGACGGAGCCATGGCTCTGGTTGAAGAACATTACCCTACAGTGTTTGAGTCGCAGGATATGGTGCTATTCCAGCTCAAGTGTCGCAAGTTTGTGGAACTTCTGCAAGCTAACGAGGTGATTGAGGCTGTGGAGTACGGACGAGAGCTCAAAATGGAGTACTCCAACGACCCTCGTCCACAGGTGCAGGACCTGTTGCGCCACGCCTTTTCCCTGATTGCCTACGATTCTAATCAGGTGAACGAGGAGCTGGACACGGTCAAGTCACGTGAAGAGCTGTGGGAGCAGCTGTCGTCGGCTATTCTCGTTGCCCATGGACGGTCACCTGTGGCTCCTCTGAAGAGAATTGTGCAGCATACCCGGCAGATGATCAAGGTGTTGGGCGAGAGCGGAAACGATACCGCGAGCTTTTTGAACGTGACGAGGGATTTCATGTAACGAGTATTGCCGTAGGCAATGCGAGAGACGTGAATGAACAGCCAAGAACTGCGAAGCAGCTTTTTGGCGGTACCTATTGGATATGGGGACAGGAACTACAGCTTGTCACCAAGACCTATTGGATATAGGATCAGACTACAGTTCGTCATCAGGAAGTAACTCACACAGTTACTTGGGTACATTGGACTAGGAGAGGTGGGGGAGCATTTTTATACGTAATGATTAATGTGGTTTGATTGGGGTGTAGGGTGTGGTGGCTGCAGAGTTGACTATTGAATGCTCCTTGGCTATTTTTTACTGTAGCCTAAGTTGATGAGTCTCCTGACGAAAATGATGATAGTAGTATAATTCAATGAGCTTAAGATGTATTTGGCCTTCTAAGGATGATTGAATCAAGGAATGATTGAATCAAGATCGTCACTTTATAGCAGTGTTTCTGGTCTCCTGATTGTAGTTCTGTCTTCTGCAATGCACACAAGGAGACCAGAAACACTTCGGGTGAAGAGTATGAAGTGTAGTGTGCCATGGATGAATGGAAAGGTTTATGGACAGATGAGATGAATGCGTAGCTTTTTGTAGACTACTATCAACTTTCTAGATAGCTGCCAGTATCCCTCGTACAGTATATGTTCTCATTAAAATGTCTTCTTTGTAGACTTCATTTGAGATACACTCACTAGCTACAGGACGGAAAGAGATTACAGAGCATAACTTGACGAATGTTTTGAACATTGGACCGTGAAAATATCAATTGGATACTGTAACACATCACAATTCTGTGGTGGGTCTCAAAGTTGTAAGATATCTTTTATTCGGAGAGCAGCACTACCTCCTAATTAGGGTGACTGATAACATAAGAGCACAGCTCAACAGAAGGGCATTGTGGAGATATGAAGCACTGAGTATATCAATAGCTTCAGGTACTGCCGCTAAATAGATTGCAATTGATCTAACTACGTCTCAATTGAGCTCAAAACTACAAGTGCCTTCCTGTACATCATTTCTTGTTGTTGCCTCATTTCTTACCTTATGTATTGGCTACAATTATGTAATACTGCTCAAGAGATACGGCACAGGTAAAGGAGCTACAGCCAGTGTCTTACATAAGTCTAGCGATTGACCCACCGCGACAAATCCCCTCGGAATTCCAGTACAATGCTCTCACGTGTCTTCTTATAATGTATTGTCTATAGTACGCTCAAGACGTGAGCTGTTAATGTCAGTGCTGTGGGTGTGTAGATATGACTGTAATACATATCATTGGAACACACCGTGACAAAATCCCTTCGGGATTCCAGTCACGGTGCTTACTTCTCCTCGCACACCTTCTTCACCTTGGGATAAATATAATCCGACAGCTGAGGAGGTCCATCAGGAGTGATGATTCTGTACTGAAAGTTCTCCTCGTACGTATCAGGATTAATATGGCCCTCGTAGTCAACCACAATCATGCCCATAGTATCCTGAACATCGGGAACTCGAGCCTGCATCGGAGGGTTTCTGTTGTCAAACACAGGAATGTACAGGGTTCCTCCGGGGGTTTCTCGCTTCTTCTGCTTCTGAGGGGGCAGAATGGAGAAGACCTGGCCGGCGGCAAAATCCTTCACCTGAGGGTCCTTGTAGGCGTCCTTCTTGAGCACCTCGTTGAGCACCTTGAGGAAGTCGGGGTTGCCCTTGTCAAACACTCGAGGATCACAGTACAGGTTGGACAGACAATCGGCGTCGGTGACCGTGTCCTGGCCGTACAGAGTCTCAAACTCCTTGAGCGAGTAGATTCGGGTCTCTTTGTGCACATGGTCTTCATCAGCATCGGGTCTGTAAATGGTGTGTCTCAAGGGAGACTCCTTGGGGTCCAGAAGCGTCTTCTTGATAGGGGAAATGGACGTGGAGGCACAGAAGATGGCCAGCGGGTCAGGAGACAGCGAAACAGTGGCTGTGATCTCGTTGACGTCTCGCAGATGGCTGAACTTGTGCCGAAACTTGTCCGTGGTGTCCTTGTCCAGCAGATGCACGTGATATCGGGGGTTGGCGGTTCCCACGGTGATCTGGCGGATCTGGAGGGACGGGAATCGGGCGGTTTTCAGCGATTGAACGGTTCTAAACATTTTTGGAGCGGTCAGAGAAGAGTCTTTCGGGGCTCAAACTGTGAAATGTGAATATGTACGAGTCTGTACGAGTCAGTTGCTGTGCAGCACACCTGCAGGTTGCTGGTGAAGAATTGTAGGCGAATGAAGTGAGTCGAAGGGCTGGAAATGATATATTAAGGTGACTGTACGGCAATTAGTCGATCTTTCAATTTTTGGCCAAATCCACCGCAAATTGCATCTTCTAGAGCCCCTTCTCTTCTCTCCCATTCATGTGATTCATGGTGCCTGAGGCTTCGAGTTTATTCACAAGGCGGAAAGAAAAAGAAATATGGAGGAGGTGGGTGATTAACTAGGAAAATTGGTTTATGGGGCCAATTTGAGCTGTATTTCTGCTGGCTTGAACGGCTTAGTCATCTCATTTGTTTTGGGCTAGATATCGCACCACTCTTAGTCTCGGTCGATTGCTAGGTTGCACTATGATGTCATAGTATGTGATTATGTAATCAGGAAGGTGGGGTGGTTTTTAGAGGATTTCGAGGTGGTTGGAGGTTAATCAGTTGACTGTAAAGTGGTTCATTTGCTTTTCGTGACTTTTTAGTGTGTACATGGCGTATTTAATGGGTATCATGGAATTACTTGATAATACTAAGTAATGTTAAGATTAGTTGGAAATGTTAAGTATACGATGAGATAGCATCCAGAGGCAGTATTAACAGAGATATTTTTACGGGAGTGGTATCAATCGATTTCATGAGCTTATGAAACTTGAAATATACTGCCATCCTTACTAATACTGTTTTAAAATAGTACTTCATGAGACCCCTCAAAACACGTGTTTCGAGGCACATGTCTGGAGCTGAGATATCACTCAATTGCTTTGAAAATGGAGCAAAAAGCATGAGACTTAATTCATTCAATTTGGTGTCTCTTAATGAGTGAAATGATACTACTTTCAAACGACTTTCCCATACAATTTTTCCCACAATCAACATACTCCATTCCACACCTACTGCATACCTCCACAACGCAGAACCTCTATACCTCACGCTACAAAAGAGCTGGAGCAAATCCAACAGCACCCCCTTAATCACCTCACCTCCACTATTCCAACCATACTACTCTCATCTCCATCCCTCTCAAACCCACCATATTCCTCAGTCACCACCTCATGCACTATCACCACTCCAAACCTTCCCATCCACGACACTTTCGATGAAACATCTGACTACGCTGCTGGTGGTGTTTGTGGCCATCAAGGCGTACTTGCTGACCCTTTCCCTGGTGGTTCCCAAGCAGTACGACACGTCTTCGACGTTGTTGTTCCCTAACAACCACTTTTTGTCGCGTCTGGTCATCTGGGACTCGGTCTTTTTCGTGACTTCTGCAGAACGATCTCACCTGTACGAACACGAATGGGCGTTTAGCTGGGTGTGGTCGCGTCTGCTGGGCCTCGCTGGATCACGCCAAGCCATTGCGTATACTGCAATTGCTGTGTCTTCGCTGAGTCATCTTCTAGCCGCTCTGATGCTCCAAAAACTGACGGAATCGGTGTTCAAAAACAAGCGGTTTGCCGAGACTACGGCCCTGATGTACGTGTTATCTCCTGCTGGCATTTTCCTCGTTGCTGGCTACACAGAGTCGCTTTTTGCATTACTTTCATTCACAGGTCTGTACTTCAGACAACTCGGCAACTACCCTCTTGCTGGCCTGGTTCTGGGAGCCTCGTGCTTACTAAGAGGCAACGGTTTGCTCTGGGGCATTCCCTTTTTGTTTGATCTTGCTTCTACCATCAAACGAAACCAGTACAACAAGGGTGTAGCTGTTGTCATTGGAGGATCTTTAGTGGGAGCTTTCTTCCTCTACACCCAGTATCTCCCGTGGTCAATCTTTTGTCCTGAACGAGAAGACTGGTGCAATTACTATATTCCTAGCATCTACGGATATGTCCAGGAACGGTACTGGAATGTGGGCTTTTTGAGATACTGGACTCCCAATAACATCCCCAATTTCCTGTTTGCAGCTCCAGTTCTCTACTTGATGTACCAGAGCATGTCTACGAATCCAGCACTAAGACCGTTTTACGCTGTCCATGCGATTATGGGCATTGCTTGTGTCTTCATGTGGCATGTTCAGATTATCACGAGAATCTCCACCTGTTTGCCGACCTTGTATTGGTACATGGCCAAGCTGGCTCAGGGGTATAACGGGCATTATATCGTGAGATATGTCTTTGTGTGGATGACCTTTCAGGTGGTCATGTGGGGTGCTTATTTGCCGCCGGCGTAGACAACTGAACGAAGTGAAGTTGTCGGTGAGCGAGCATAGATGATCTACCTGAACAACTGGACAACTGAACGGAGTGAAGTTGTTGGTTGGTGAAGAGTAAACAGGTTGGAGGAGGAAACCTCATGAAGAAGATGTCTATGTGGGCGAGGAGGTTATGATACTGAAAAAGTTGGACAACTAAAGGCATTTGTTGATGAAGAGAAAGCATGTTGGAGGAGAGATGTGGATATAGATGATCTAACTGAACAACGTGAGGATAGATGTCTATGTGGACGAGAAGTGTGTTGATCAACTGGAGGAACTACATGAAGAGAAATGTCTATTTGGGCGATTAGGAGGGCTACCAACGTCTCTGCGTTAAAGGTAAATCCTGAGTGATGTGAAAGACGTGGGATTCACTGAGCTAAGTGAAAGCTGTTGGTTAGCAGGATGGTTTTGAAGGAGGTAATGAGTCTCAAGAATGAGAAGTCAGGAGACCAGTGATGACTTCTTTGTTAGTGGTGAGCTGCTGGTGTCGAAGGAAAGCTGACGATCTATCAGCTAGACGTTGTTTTGTCGTTCTCAAGTCAGCATGGTGAGATGGGAGCTGTTGATCGAGTTGAGGACAAAAAGGTCGATTCTGAGATCTTTCGGAAATGGAATTGATGTTGAATCGGACCTCAAATCAGACTTTCATCTCATCGGAACTTTTCATCGGAAGTTTCATCTCATCGGAACTAATCATAGCTCGAATCGTATCCTACGAATCGGAGCTCTCGATCAACTGTGGCTTACGAGAATGAAGAGAATGAGTCACAGCTATGAAAGCAGCTAGCCGAGGGAAGTGGAGACTACGGTACGGATGTACTTCTAGTGACGTTGATGGAGAACTGGAAATGCCATGTTTGGTGATGGGTAGTATGATGAATAATACATAGATACAATAGATACGATTTAATATGGCTACAGTGGGCTATCTTGACCCTGGTTGTTCTAGATCTAAGACCTGAAATTGATCCCTGAATTAGTCCCCGTTGGTTTGGTAGAACGTGATTCTAAACGTCTCTGGTCTAAGATGCACACTCTCGTCGGCGTGCTGGAAAATACAGGTTGATACACAGCCTTAGCCAGATCCGAGTAAGTAGTGAGACACGATAATAGCTTTGATGGTTTCATCTTCCAGTTGCCAGGAACGGAAGTTATAGAGGTTTAATGGATCTTGATTAGGAAGGATTTGGAAGGAATTTGGAACTGATTATTCTCAGCTATCTGAGACACTGAACGTCTAGATAACGGTCAACTAGCAACTACACTAAGCACTAGCCTCTGTGGCTGACCTAGGAGACAAGAGGAATAGCCAAAAATGTGAAATAACCCCAATACGATGTCCAACATAACCCCAATACGATGTCCAGCATAACCCCCGTAACCCCAGATGCAGCTGATAACCCCAGAATGCACCCGGTTTGGCAGTAATAACTGCTTTAACCTCTCTCCGACCGTGCGTTTCTTTGTCGGATATGAAAGGATCGAAGTTATTATCGACACCTCACAACAGACATTTTTGTTGAGATAGAAAGAGTGGTTATCAGGTGGAGAGATAGGGGTAGGTGGGGGACAGAGAAGAGATAGGTAATGGCTTATCGCAAGAAAATATTGCACAAACAGATGACACACGGTATCCGTACTTGTACTAGGATAGACCAGAAGCAGTAGTTCTACTTTTAGTCGTACATACAACTCATCTCCTCATATTCCGTTCCTGAAAACCTCTCCTTCAACCCTCAATAACCACGTCACCAAACCTTAGCCACCTTTGCCACATTGACTTCGCCACTGTTTGCGTCGTGCGGGCTTCCGATTGGCTGGCGGAAATTGCCACGTGGAAAAGCTAGCCACTTAGGGTAGGGGTTGAGAAGCGCCGTAGAAAATGCCGCAGTGACAGGGAGGGAGGTCCCCAGCACTTACTGTGGCCCACTAGCACGACATCAACCACCCGTTTTCGACAGCCACAAATAAAATTATAAAGCGCCAGGCACATCTGCACCAACCGTTGGTCTATTCTGTCGTCCTTCTCTGGAGCTCAGGGGACCTTTCAAAAGTGTGGCTTTTTTAGACTTTCTAATTTGCTCTCTTTCGGCACTCCTCTGCATAAAAGCGGCACCCGGGCCTATCTTTAAGGTTTTGCTGCACCCGGTTACCCCCCTTTGCTTTGTCCGACACAAACACAAATCCGCCAGCGCTGCGGGTATAAGTAGGCCGGGCGAGCACGTCATTTCACGATTCAGAATTGCAACATTTCACGTGACCCGACTACTCACAAAAAGAAACCAGACCCACACAAAGGCAGCGCTAAGACCCCATCGAGCCCTGCATTATCAAAGCATTAGAAAAGAAAACTCCCCTTTTTGAAATCACCGTTTAGTCTAGCTACCATGGCTCCTCCCCCTACCATGTCCATGTCCAATGAGCTTCTGGACACCAAAATGTCGCCTCCCCGACACCAGTCCAAGCTGGAAAAGGGCCGAAAGCAGCTTCCTGCCGGCATTGCTCTTCCCTGCTCTGAGCAGATTCTCAGAAAGCTTTCTGTGTCCTCTTCCGAGGATGAGCGACAGACCGGTTTTGAAATGCTCCAGGAGGGCATTCGAACCATTCTGGGACCCTCTTCGGGCATTGATTCCGATGACGTCAACGTCGAAGACCTCATGGACATCATGACCCGATACCACTCGATCGAGTCCGAGTGGAAGGACTTTGCTCTCGAAGAACCCACCCGAGGATACACCCGAAACGGAGTGGACAACATCAACAACAAGGCCAACCTGCTGCTGCTGGTGTGGAACCCCGGCAAGGGCTCGTGTATTCACGACCATGCCGACGCCCACTGCATCATGAAGATTCTCAAGGGCAACCTCGTTGAGACTCTGTACGAGTGGCCTGAGGAAGGTGTTGAAGGTCCCATGAAGGTCATCAAGGAGTCTGTTCGAAAGGAGCAGCAGGTGGCCTACATGTCGGACAAGATTGGTCTGCATCGAATCAAGAACCCCAGCGAAACCGAGGTGGCCGTGTCTCTGCATCTGTACACTCCCCCCTGGGCCGCCGAGTACGGCTGTTCCATCTTCGACGAAAACACCAGCAAGAGCTCCAAGGTCAACATGTCCAACCTCTACTCATGGAGAGGCGAGCTGCAGGAAAAGTCTGGCGGAGACTCCTGTTAAGAGCTGGAATAGAAAGTCCAGAGCCTAGATGAGCATCTCCATCTCTGGCAATGAGCATTAGCATTAGCTACCGGACCGGTATTCTGGTGGCATGAGCATGAGCATTCAGCGTATTTATTTGTGACCGCAAGGTCATACTAACGGATATAGATAATTTAATAACTGAACCAACGAACACGAGCAGGAGGCATGTGAGCAAAAGTATAGTGTAGAAGATTTTGATCTTGGGAACAGAGAAGAAGACTGTACCATTGAACTCTTTGGTGGTGTAGCTATTCGATGTATCCGTGCAGTCCATTCGTCGTACTTGTACGATCAAGTGCATGCTTTAGGAAGTCATCATGGGTGTTTATAGACCCGTTTGAGCTCGATCTAAAGCAGCAGACAGTATTCATTCAGATAGAGTGAGATTCTTGAGGTTGCTGAAGTGGAAATCTCAATCGAATGGGTGCTACTTGAAGGCTACTTGTAGTAGATCAATATACTTGCAGTGTCTTCCGTTATGATGATGGCTCCACTTTTGAGTCAAGGACTACTCATGAACAGCAGTTGAAGAGGTCTGAATTGTGAGAAAATGCAGTTTGGGTGAATATAAATACCCAAATTTTCTCATTTCACCTTCATTAAATGCCTAACTCTCATTTACATTTTTCCCGATTTTTCTTGATTTTTCCAAAATATTTCATAAATCCACTTAAACTCCATTAATTCCACTAGGTTTGGTTTCCACCGCAACCTAAAAGGAACCTTATTAACCGCGCTAAAGTCCCAACAGATTTTTGACTGTTACTCAAGAATTACTTAACCGGAAGACACTCAAGTCACCAGACACCACGACGGCTTCTTTCGATTGCTACATGGGTGATATTTACCGGCTAATGATCGGAACATCACGCTGTATGTCCCTATATTCCGGATAAACCTCTCCAACCCTATTTCGCACTCTATATCCTTCCCTCTTCTATGCCGAGGTTCCGGGCTGTCTTTCCATCTCCTACATCTTTGGTGCACGGGTCGGAAGGTAATAGAAGTGGCGTTACCGTGCTTTTGGCCAGTTGGCGGTTTTTCTAGGAGTTCTCATTTCTTGAGTAGAATCGTGGCTGCTGTGTATGACTTGTCATTCGAACAGGTGGCTGCTTAGACTATGATAAAGATTAGCCTGAGCTATACGACCAACTGTATCGATCTCCTATAATACAGCCCACACCTGTGTACACGTGAGGAGCACGAAAAGGAGGCTGGTTTTTAGCTGTTTACAAGTCTTGAAATCAGCTGTATCCCGCGAAACCCGCAGAGCGTTGAAAGCTGCGTAGGAGATGTACCGGTATAGCTCAGAAGGGAGACATGATCGGTGGGCAATAGACGTGTGCTATGGGTGTGAAAGACCGTTGTAGTGGTGCCGGTACTCGTGCTATTACAGCATGGTGACACAGGCTATTTACCACTTGTCTGAGTCTTCATTATACAAGTACATCTAGTCCTCAGATAGTCACCTCTTCAGCATTACTAACAAGCTATGTCTCACAGTCATTTGTCAATGTAACATTTGAGACCTACGACTATAGATGGCATACTGATATTCTCTGGTTCTACATACTCTCGCACTTCTGGCACACATCCCTCCAGCACACCCGCCCTTTAACGATTAGTGATCCAGAATATCTGCCTGGGAACGCAGCGACGGCGTTCCAGCTGTGCAAAAGCCCCGACGATCGAACTCTGCTGCCCGATTGCTGGCAAAGTCGCGGCTAAGTTAAGCCGTTTCTTCTACTCGTCTAGGTTGTCCAGCATGAGAGCTGCAGTGGAGCACAGAGCCCCGAATTTTATTGTGGGTTGATTCCCGGGCTGAAGAGAGCATATATAGAGTAGATTGGCGCGTAAGCCTCTGGAAAATCAACTCCCCGTTTAATTTGCATCCAAAATGACCGACATTCAGCCCCTCATCATCACCGACAGACTCATCATCCGTCCCACCAACATTGACGACTATGAGGACTGCTGCAAGCTCATGGGCGACGCTGACGTCATGAAATACATTGGCGGCGAGACCGTGGACGCCGAGCACGTGTGGCTCAAGATTCTGCACCGAAAGGGCCACTGGGACTACTTTGGTTACGGCTGCTTCACCATCCGAGACAAGGTGACCAACGAGTTTTACGGCGAGATTGGCATTTCGCACTTCAAGCGTCCCATTGCCGCTCCCTACTCGCCTCAGTTTGTCGAGGCTTCCTGGACCATGGCTCCTGCTGCTCAGGGAAAGGGAATTGGCAAGGAGGCTCTCTACGGTCTGGTTGAGTGGGACGAGAAGAACAACGTGACCAAGAGCGACTGGCTGGCCATCATTGAGCCTCCCAACAAGCGGTCGTCTGGACTCGCTCAGAAGGTCGGATTCGAGCTTGCGGCTGAGAATAAGAAGTGGAACGGAATTACTATCAACCTGTGGATCCGAAAGAACCCCAACAAGAACAGAACCGGACCTGCCGCTATCTCGAAGCTGTAGGAGGGAAAAATAGACATAGACTAATGACTTATGATAGACGGAGGGGGGAGACGTGGGAAGTGAACTTGTGGTTGTATGTTCTAGGATTGTCCAGCGTTACTATTAAATTCTGACTGAGAAGTATGTACTGGAGCATGTACAGAACTTGCCGGTAGGTGTAACTGATCCGATCTGATAAGATATCGACTCTGCATACTGATCTATCTGAAGCTAATCATCTGAAGAACTTGGACAGAATAGCATGGCCACAGTTTGTATACTAGCAGATAGAGAAAGGACTACTGCAGGTGTTCTTCAAAGCCACAGGTGGTTCTCAACGAAAGGCTAACTCACGGACCTCAAGCAGTTGAAGACCTAAGACCTATCAGTAAGGATAGTCTTACAGAAGACTTGATGAGATTGATAGAAGACAATCTGGTAGAAGTAACACCCATACAAGACACACAGATAGAAGATAAGTCAGAGCAAAGACCGTCGGAACTCCTTACTACACTGAAATTGCTACTTAAGCTAATCTCACTGAGGTCTACCTAAGACAAGATCTAGATGGAGTACCTATCCATCAGGGCCTACTATAAGTCGCATCTCTGCCAACACCTCACTGACATCAAAGACAAGACAAAGAAGTTCTCAGAAACCCCACAACCCCACTTCCTCCCTCTCACCACCAAAAGACAAACAAGATCTCAACGTCCATCACATCTGGCATGCACCTGAGACATGTTAGTTTTGTAGGTAATTTAGGGCAAACAAGAAGGGGTGAGATTAATGGCTGTTGATCGTGACTGAGGAGAATTTCTTTTCATCTGACAAGCACAAACCCACCCCCTTATTGGCTTACTAAGCACCCACGCTATTGCTATAGTTTTCTCCTATGAACCAGTCAAGAGTCCATGCGTGTCCACGTGATTTCCGGTTTGGGACAACCACTCAACGCCGCACGTTTGATGGTGGCAGTTTTTTCGACCAGTATAGTCTTGTTTGGGAGCAACCGAGTAGTGGGTAGTATTTAAAAGGCTCGATAACCCCTAAAACCCGCTTCCCTTACTCCTGGCTTCTCTCTGGCACCAATAATATCATCTCCGTTGCTCTCCTCACGTGCGTCGAATGCTCCCAACATAGCTCTTTCCGTCTTGCGGTTTTGACCTCTGCATCAGCACTTTTGCGACTTGTCTTTTCTTTGGCATTTGGGACTTTCGACCGGTAAACTCTATTTGGGTGGAGTAAGACAAGTATTACGATACACTGTGGCCAAATATACTTACACCAAACACAACACTAACTGTTCAATCAGAGCACCAACTAATTACTCACAAAACGAAGCACCAAACCACACACTCAACTAAGCCCCAACTACACACCAACACAACCAACACAACTAATTAAACAGATCGTGGTCAAACAGCCTCATCAACTAATTAGACTACATATTCATGCCCGACACTGACACACATCCCAACATGGACCTTCCTACACGTCCAGAGATTGAGTACATTTCGTCCGATGACGACGACGACGGAATGTACTCGCGGGCGAACATAGGCGATGTGGAAACCCTAGCCCACCACTCGAAAATCCACACGTTTGGCGATCTTTTGACCGAGCTGGAGGCTGCTCAAAATGTGGTTGTTCTCTGTGGCGCTGGAATTTCGACTTCTTTGGGAATTCCCGATTTCCGATCAGCTGACGGTCTCTATAAGTCACTTGATCTCGAATCCCTCGGTCTTTCCGACCCCCAGGAGGTGTTTGACCTCGATGTGTTTGACCACGACCCCACCCCCTTTTACAGAGTCGCCAGCAAGGTGATGATGCCCACACAGGCGCTGATTTCGCCGACCCACGCCTTCCTCAAGATCCTGCAGGACAAGGGCAAGCTGCTGCGAGTGTACACCCAGAACATTGACGATCTGGAGCATATTGCAGGAATCGAGGAGTCCAAGATGGTGCAGTGTCATGGAGCCTTCCACATGGCCACGTGTCGAGAATGCGGCGCCAAGGTGACTTGCGAGTCGCTACGGCCCGAGATTGTCGCCGGCGAGATTCCCCTGTGCAGAAAAAAGAACTGTGACGGAGTCATCAAGCCGGATATCGTCTTCTTTGGAGAAGCGCTTCCCGAGCGGTTTGGACGGCTCGTAAGAGCGGATATCAACATGGGAGGCCCCACGCCCAAGGTTGACCTTTTCCTGTGTCTGGGCACGTCTCTGAAGGTGTCTCCTGCGTGCGATATCGCCAAAATGGTGCCTCTGGGCGTGCCACGAGTCTACATCAACCGAGAACCCAGTGCGCGGTTCTACTTTGACATCAGTCTGTGTGGCGAGAGTGATTTGGCGGTGCAGGCGATCTGCGAGGGAATGGGCTGGGATCTGTCTCATCCGCAGATGAAGCCGATTGAAGAATGAGGGTAAACGCGCTAACATATTAATAAAGGGGTTAGATAGATGTATATTAGAATAGATGTGAGAGTGGCAGCAGGGGCGGCAACAAGAGTGTAACAAGAGTAGTGCTATTCCTTGTTTTCTGTAGTGTGCGTTTTGTCTTCTCTTCCTTTGATCTATTTTTACTCATTTTCCTTACAATTATTTGCCAAATGCATCTCTCATGCACCTCCATGTAGTCTCCAGTATCAGCCGCTTCTCACGATTCACACTTGCTCTTTCACCCCACACTACCTAATCACCATGAGCGAAGCACCCGAAGAGCAGTGGAAGCATCTGATTGGCAAGAAAATCGTGTCCAAGGACGATGTGGCCGAAAAGTCGGATAACCAGTACTACAAGGAAGATCTCCCTCAGCCTAACAGAGTGCTCACCCCTACCAGCATTTGTACCCGAGATTTTCGAATGGACAGACTGAATGTCAATGTCGATGAACAGGGTGTTTGCACGAGCGTCAACTTTGGTTAGAATTGAAGCACGGGACCGGAAGTCAAAGGTCTGAGAGGACAGTTTGGAAAAAGAAGAAGGACACATCATCCTTACGCATAGTTGGATGATATGATTGTATTGAACAGTGAAGAGTAATTGACGTAGCTAATGTATCAATAACAACTCTCCTTTATCACTGGTATAAGAGCTGGAAAATCCTTGGGACTACTTCCCTAGCCCTCGCAGCTCTATGTGATGTCTGTATTGTACGGTGTTGGTGAGATGTCGTTTAGAGATGGTTCTTTGATTGAAGTAGACAACATACAAAGTGCATCGTACAATTGTTTCCAATGAGCTGATACTGGCAGTTTTCAACGCTAATTATGTCAGTTGTCTTTTTATTTTAGACCCTGGTTCTTAATGACTAGCTGCTCAGTAATTAGTGTCCAACTACTCTTCTCTCGTCTGGCACGTACTCACTGTAGACACGGAACTGCTCCTAAAAGCACCTTTCTCTTCTGTAAAAGTCAATAGTCATTATTCATTATATACACCCGGCTATCTCAGGCATTTATGTTGTGAGGATTCCTCAATTGTACAGTCGGTGCTGTCTTTAGATATAAGAGACCATGATAAAGAGATCATAGAAGGGGCGCTGTAAGATATAGCAGTCTGTCGACTGCATTGCTCACTGCTTCGCAGCTCGTGGGGTGTTAGACAACTCGCTTCGCTCGTTGTCTAAGAGTTGATCCACCCAGTTACCTGTCTCGCACCCACTCTACTAGCAAATCTCATCGTCTGATGTCCAAACGGAAAGTACGACACTGCGTACCAAATAGCCGCAATGAGCTGCACGACACAGGCGATAATGGTCAACAAAGTACTCTTCATTCCGAGAGAAAAGTACAGGGTTGCGAAGATCGAACCAAAGAAGGCAATTGAAAACGGCAATCGCTCTTTGCTAGCCAGATGCTTGATGTACGACACGGGACCCTGCAGCACGCCAAAGGAAATGACAAACAGAATGGATCCCAGAGACCACAGAACGGCAAACTTTCTGGGCTTGAGCACCAGCACTGGCATGATGAGGAAACAGATGGTGAAACAGACAACAGCTCCAGCGAGACACACGCCAAAAACAATCATCCGGTCCATCCACGACAGCTTGAACCACTCGGGTTCAGAGATGTTTTGGTCGACACCTGCGTTTTCGGCCATGGCTTCGGTTTCAGAAGTAGGCAGTCGGATGCCATTTTGGATGTTGGACCACCACGACGAGTTGTTGGCGGTCTCCGGAGGCACGCCGGCTTGCGAGTTTCCCCAGAACGAAGACATGAGGTGTTGTGTGTGTGGTTGAAGTGGACACGATACTCAGCTACCAACACGGTATATATCGATACATGCTCCACATGCACCTGACGAACTTTCCAACGAACTTTATCACATGCTTGTCTTAACTATGAGGTTAAGTAGAGGGGAGAGGTTGGGTTAAGTACGAACGAGATAGCAAGTAGTGAGGAAAATGCTGATATAATCACGAAAACTGATATTCGAGACTGAATAGGTCTACATAGTATCAAAAAAATTATCAGTAACCTGTCTCGATTAATACACATTGTGCACGGTCTAAGAATAGCTCCCTCAGTCTTAAACTCTCCCTCTTCATCGCCACTATGGTGGCAAAACCATGTGACTAGATAGATACCATACGTGTCCTCAGTGGAGGTGCTGGGGTGATCACGTGATACCTGGTGTCGAATGGTGCTCCCTGAGTGATGCTACTTGAAATGTCTTTGATGCTTTTGCTACTGGTACTGTATCGGTACACAGTCTGTTACCCATCATGATACCCAATGGTTCTTCTGTCTACTGAGCTGATCTGCGAGATTCACCCAAGTGACGGTCTTGTTCTAGTAGAACTTTTCCTCATTTGAAGAAGCAGCTTCTGATGAATGATCCTCTTCTGTTTGACGACGTTCATGTGATAGCCTTGTCGAGTGATTACTTCTGTTGACAGGACGTCCTTTGCTGATGAGCTTTTCCTATTGAAAGGGCTTCTTCTGTTGGAAGATTTTCACTAGACATTTACCGCAAGTATACAAATTTTGATACCTCTTCTTATACCACATCCTACACCACCCATGTCCACCTCGCTACCTGTCGTCTACCCCCTCTCTTACATTACTGATTCATACACCTATATACATCTATTTTTCTACTGTTTTCTCTCAACCACATTGTGAGCCTGCTGGTGGTAGAACCACGAGATCCACTCGTTTTCCTTGGCCCGCTCGTTGAGATCCACGTTGGTTCGGCAGATGGAACAGTAGCCCTGGAGCTTGATGCCTCCTCGTTTGTTCTCGATCGACGAAATCTTCATGGGCAGGGGAAGCACGTTGTTGGTGGTGGCACTGATGCCGTGCTTGGAGTACATGTGCGACGAGTACGAGTGGTTTCGCATCACGAGAAACTCGCCGCAGTATCTGCACTGACCATGAATGTCGACCTTGGAGAGACACTTGGGGTTGCCTGGACGAGGCTTGATGACGGTGCCGTTCAGAAAGTAGTCTTCCAGCACCTTGGTGGAGATGTACGACTTGTACATGGGCTCGTAGACGGTGAGACGGCCTCCCTTGCCTGGGTTCAGCTGAGCACAGTATTCTCCCTCGGGAATAGGAGCTGTGGCTGACAGGTTGGCAAAAGGGTTGCCACAGCGTCGCAGAAACTCCCGTTTGGTCTCTTCGGTGTCGTACTGAATGAGATCAAAGTCTCGAGCAAGATGACTTTGGGCCATGGCTGCGTTTTCGAGATGCAACACCGACGAGTAGTCGTACTGGTCGTCTGGGATTTTGAAGCCCGCAGTGTTGAAGGACAGGGGCTCCTCAGGCTCGTTCTTGACCTCGTCGTCAGGAGGAGTGGACAGACAGCTGTTGATGTTGGAGATGACTGAAGTGGGAGACGCAGGCGACAGCGAGTAATGGGCCATAGTTGCGTAATGATGCGAGTGCGAGGTGGACGAACCTGCGGCGTTCAGCATGCTCGGGTTGATGCTGTTGCTGAAGTACGAGGGATCGGTATCCATGGCGTCTTCGTCGTTAGATCGAGGCATGTTCTGACAGGGATTCAGCAGCGCACTCATGTTGTTTCCCTGCCAGTTGTGGTAGTTGACGCTCGGAGGATGCACGTATCTGAACGAGTAGGCCGCGTAGGGATCGTGGGCAGGCATGTCTTGCATCAGAGCGACAGACTGGTGCTCCACCTGCTGCTGGTGATCTTCAGGAACAGCCTCCTGCAGTTTCGGATCGATAGGCTCGACCTTGGCAGGCTCATTCCCAAACTGGTAGTACTGGAACGCGGACTGGAACGAGGTGACCAGCCCGTTGTAGTTGGGCGAGTTGTCCGACTCGAGCGGTTTGAGCGAAAACGGTTTGTTTGACATAGCGAAAGGTGTAGCAAAGGGTAGCGACAAGAGCTATTCAGACGAAATAGCTGGAGCTAGCAATGGAGCAGTCTTCAATAAATGAATGAACAGTCACTCGTTGAAAAGCTGGAATGCAGGAAGTTATAAACAACCGTCGGCTACAATTAAGGAACACCCTTTAGTGTATGGCAGGCTAAGCTCAAGGCCACAAACAGCCTTGCACTGCGGGACTGCACTCTTAGGCATAACCGTGGGTAGTTTATGGAGAGTGTGAGGTGGATAAAATAAGTCAAACAGGATACTCCAATGGTGTTTGCGTATTGTATGGAGATGTGGAGGTCCGTTTGGTGCAGTGGAGTGCGTCATGGTGCTTCTGCGACGTACCTCCAGCCTCTTATCGGTATCTCTGTGTCTGGGAAACTTGGCATAAAACGTGGGATGAAAGGGAGTTGTTTTGGGATCCCTTGAGGAAGGCATAGAGTAGTTTATGTGAGGGTCATTGACGTGGTCTAGACTTGGTGGTGGGTAGTTGAGTGAGTGTCTGAAAGCTCAGTTTAGGAGATGTAGGGATAAGAGTAATACCTTTCTGTTTGTGAGGAGATTTTGAATCGATTGATACCTGTTTTGTATATACAACTTGATCTAATCCCGTGTTTTCAGCTTTCTGTGTATTAAAGTGATCATGAAGTGCCAGCTGCATGGCTATTCGTCTCAGAAAATAGATGTGACGCTAGGAGCTGTTCTGGAGTGCTCATCTACTCAGTAAGAGTCAACTACAAAACATCTCATTCTTTAACCACTTTTGTTGAGCTATTTTGAGCGTTATCTCTCTCGTTTGATCATCTGACCCTGGTGTCAGATCTACAGCTTGGTTTCTAACCACCTTACGCCTACCGCTACACTCTGTCATTATCACTGTATTAATAAGTTATTTTGTTAGCAAAAGATACTCAGACACTCTCGTCGTCTCCATCGTCTCTCTGGGAAGACTCTTCTGGAGGAGCAGGAAGAGGTGTTGTAGTGGGAGTCACGTGACGCTGACGCGAAACCGTCGAACTGGGGTTGGAACCTGTAGTTGTAGAAGAAGTGGACAGTCGCGAGGACCGAAGAGAACCCCGAGAACTGTGTGCTGAAATAGCGGGAGATCTGGGAGGTCTGGGAGAGAATCTCTGAGGAGCAGAAGTAGGTCTCTGATCGGGAGTTCGTCTTCCAGCATTAGAAGGACCAGCCTGAAGTTCTTCAATTCTCTCCTGTCTCTCTTGTCTCTCCTGTCTGTTCTGAGCTACCAGAGACCGTAGATCAATCTGTAGTTGAGTTTCAAAGTCGAATTCATCAGATTCAGACAGAGAGTCGGTGTTCTCTCGAGACAGAACCTCGGGTGTCTCCTGATCGTATCTGTATCGAGTGAAACTCTCAATCTCCTGTCTGGAAAGAGCGAGAGGTCCTTCAGGAGGAGGAGTGGGCCAGGAAACAGGATATCTGATGGTATGAGAGTTGTCATCAGAGTCTCCAGCGCAAATCTCGATTCGAGAAGAATGCCGTTCATTGTACCCTTCGACGTTTGAATCGGAAGCTGAAAGTGAAATACTCTCGTGGTCATCCTCTTCAACAGAAAACTCGTCTTCCTGCGACACAACAGAAGCGTTATCGGTCGAGTCTCCGATCGTAGAGTCTCCAGCGGTAGTCTCGCTGTCCTCGAGAAGCTGCTGAATCTCTGACGACCGAGTATGAACCTCTGCTCTGTCAGGAGTATCGGTCTCCTCAGCGGGATCGTCTGCATCCAGAGCAGCGTCTTCAGCGATACGAGCAGTCCTGGAAGCTCTTCCTCCAGGTCCGCCAGGTCCTCCACGTGTTCCTCCCGCTCCTCCAACTCGTCCTCGACCTCTAGGAGTCGTACTGGTGTCTCCTGTCAGCTTGAGAATCACCTTCTTTCCACTCCAGTAGGCGATGGCCAGGTAAAAGATCTCGAGGTACCACAGCACCGCGGTGCCCAGCAGAAACGCCAGGATTCTGTGATGATACATAAAGTATCGGAGTCCGGTCCATTCGACCCGCCACTCGATTTGAGCTCCGTAGAGATCCACGGTTCTGTCCAGTTCGACAATCGCGTACGCAAACTCGTGATCCTCGACGTCAGCAGGCACGTGCCAGTTGGAGGCCATGTACACGTGCAGACGCTGTTCCTGTTTTCTCCAGCCAGTGAGATACAGCGGCGCAAACAGCAGGGTGTCCATTACCCGCATGGTAGCGGATTGAAATGCCAAAATGGCGGGACGAGTGGCTGTAAAGAGAGCAGGAAGCGGCAGTTGTTCGGGCAGGTCTTCTTGGGCCAGCTGCTCTTCTCTCTTGGCCTTGAGCTCTCGGCTTCTCTTGTCTCTCTTGTGAATAGACCCTACATTTGGTCTGACGGCATACTCCTCGTTGTGAGTCAACGGCCATCTCTTTCTGTTGTCTCTCGTGAGTCTGTGGGTCGACCGGAACACCTCGAGATCGTCTGCAAACGAGACTCTGATCATAAAGTTGCCAGTTCCGAGATTTCGGTCCGTTTCGGGCAAATCAAGATTCACATAGACGGAATACGGCATGTTCATGAACCGCAGCGTCTTGATTCGGTCCCTGGGCCGTCCAAACGTCGTTACCCTATTGTGGGGAGCTTCAGGAGCAGGTGAGGGAGTGGAAACAAAGGGTACATACTTCCACAGAGCATGGGTAGCTGGTTCCACGTAATTGAGCGAAACCACGTCTCCATGAAGCTTGGCTACCGCATAGGCGCCATCTTCGGTCGAAAAATCAAAGTCCAGGGGAAGAGACAGAGAGTTGACGGGTATGTAGAACTGGTATAGGGCAACGTAGGCTATTGCTGCAAATAACAGGGTCAGTTGGATCCCCAGAAGCCACAGAAGCACGTAGAGAATGCTCCAGAGCCGTTTGGCCGACCAGTTCTTGACGATCCGGCCCAGCGGCGTGTATGTGAGTAATAATCCTAGGATTATCATGACATGTGGGTGGAGGTGGTTGAGGTGTTTGGTCGGTTTTTCGGTTGTTTTTCGTCGATTTTCAATGGCTCACGTGATATCGTCTGCGTCACGTGTCTGGTCACGTGTCTGGTCACGTATTTCTCACTTGGTCAGGTCTTTTTTCGCCTCTCTCAACTTCTCTCAGTTGCTATCCTTATGCTCCTTGCTAAGATATACACACTTCACATGTTGGGACTAAGCTCATAAGGTTCCTAACCAGGGTATAAGCACGAAACAGATGCGTGGGGATACGAGATGAAGAGAAAATCAAAACACAAGATCTTCGTGATTAGTAAGCGAGGAGGGTGGTGTAATTGTGGCGAACGCTTATGTCATACTCCAAACTCGAACTCTTCATATCTTACTTCTGACCCGTACTTTCGTCCTACTATAGTCTGTTTACTTTGGTACACCTCTACCTCGGTAAATGTTTGATTACAATGCCACAGGAATGAGAGAGATGAGGGGGAGGGGGTAATATGTAGATGTGGAATGATTTACATGTGAAAGCTGAACGGGTATGTTTGGAATTTGATTTTTACTGTTTGTTCACTGCTTTTCTCCTATTTCATGTATTTCTCTTTTTAACTGTCACGTCAACAACTCCTCACTAAACTACTTACCACTACCCCTGTCACTCAACACCCCACCGCTCATGCACGTGAATACCACCTCCTATCTCGTTCTTGTTGCCAGGAGACGCTTGGATTGTATATAAGGGCTAACGAAGGTCTAGACCCCTCGTGTTCGCGTATTGTTAGTCCAGTCAAGGAGGTGCTAAGCTAGGGTGACGCTAATAGGGGTAATTAGAGTCATGGAAGTTGGGTTGATGACTAAGCGGAGAGGGAGGAAGCAGAGGTTCCTGTCGTGTTCGCAAAGTCGCTTTAAACGTTTTTGACGTTTTTGACAGTCGTTAAGCGGTATCTTTCGTTCATGGTGGCTCAAGTGCTACTTTAGTTCAGCATTACTTAGCTTGAAAATTCAGCTGGGGGTTCATTTTGGGGGTTCCAGGGGAGCTGGAGAGGTGGGTAGGGTGTTGGTAGATAGCTAGTATCCTGTTAAAAAAATAAGCTACTCAAAAACAGCTTCTCTAGTACATTTATCTCTTGTAAATCGGGTTTATCTTTTTCTAGCCGGCATTCGTTTACTTGAACTTTAGTTGGCGATTTATAGATGCGTGCAGCTCCAAACATCAAACTGAACCGTGAAAAGTCGATCAAAATACGTTGTAGATGGCTGAATAACACCGTCGGCTTTGCACCTCTCCCTTCTCCACCTTCTTACCCTAATTACCTACGTACCTCTTTCATGACGTCATTTCCGATCGATCTTTCTGTTATCTTGTCTGGGGTCGTGTCATGTGTGCATTATCGGAGTAAGAGAGGGGGTGGCTTGAGCAGCCAGCAACGATCTCCTACAGCACAGAGCCGCCATTTATCCGAGACAAAACTCGTATTTTACTTAGCTTGTTACATCCAGCAAACCTCGATCGATCTCTGGTTAGATAAAGTGTGTTGATCGAGTGATAAAACAGTATTGAGGAAAAGATACGAGATAATTAGGGGATGATACA
This sequence comes from Yarrowia sp. JCM 30695, assembly GCA_001602355.1. Taxonomy (NCBI): domain Eukaryota; kingdom Fungi; phylum Ascomycota; class Dipodascomycetes; order Dipodascales; genus Yarrowia; species Yarrowia sp. JCM 30695. Next base: position 1,321,735 of record BCLX01000002.1, read on the forward strand.
GTGTGTTACATATCTCCACGAGGTCAGGGGTTGTCGATCTACGGTTTATACAGCCATACCTGTTTCACTGACTGTATGATAACATGTTCTGATAACATACGATCTATCACTCAGATCACCATAATATCAGGACCTGACAAAGCACTTCAGCACCCACCAATTTCAATATATTATTTCGTTGTACATAAACGTGGTCTACTCTACAGGTTCACCTGATTCATTGTTCATACATTTCTCTTATTCACATCCTCCATCTCATTACCTAATGCTATCGGCTATTGGTTCCTGTTTCAGAGTCCAAGATCTCAGTCTTATCATTGGCTCATGCGAAATTACATGTTGGACTTTTTGCAGCCGCAAGCAGAGCAGTCGCAGGTCTTGGTGCCCTTGGAGCACGCGCAGTTGGTTCCACATCCACAGGCCATGTTTGATTCGGTGTCAATATAATAATTTGGTGGTGGTTAGTCGGTTGACAAAAGTTCTTTGCAAAGAGTAACTATGGAATAAGATATCGACTCATTATATAGGGTTGAACCAAGTGGGGTTGATATGCATGCGGGAAGATATCGGATGATAAGAGGTGATGAGGAGAAGTGAAGGTCATAATCTGGTCATAATCTGGTCCTTGTGGGGTGTTGGTTGTCATTTTTTCCACTCATAAGCTGTATTTCTGCTTTTCTTATCAGCCCATCTTCTATTGCTATAACAAAAGCAAAGCCGAGGTAAACTAACACACCGTTGAACTCGGCTAACATGTCCCAAGTGGGAGATAGCTACAAGTAGTGAGTGCGATACAGCTCATCGTTTGATGGCAATACAAGGTCTCCAGCTACAATATCGTACACCCCACTTCTTTCAATCTACTCTATTAATAAATACCATCTCAGAAACTAAAAGGCCGATAAATACTCTTTGAGACCAGAGGAGAACACGCCAAAGTGATGCTGTGTCTCTGTAGGCCGGGTGCAATGCTTTTGGGGCACCCGGCAGTCAACCTCTGTCTCAGATCTCTTTCCAACGTCAAGCAATGGTGCGATCCACCACTCATTAATGAGTCGAATGCCCCCGATGATACTTGAGACCGTTCAAGTTTTTGTATCGCTTGCCGCAAATCTCGCACCGGTACGGCTTGTCCTTCTCCATGTCCACGCCGTTGGGGTAGGGCGCGTTGGACAGCGGGTCGATTATACTGTACGTTCCGTCGTCGTTGAGATGCAGCATCTGGTTCTGGTGGCCGTGCATCCGGTGGTACTTGAGTCCGTTCTGGTTCTTGTACGTCTTGTCACAGCCAATCACGGGGCACTTGAACGGCTTGTGTTCGCCCCGCTCCATCACGTACAGATGGCGGGCCGGGTCGTCAATGCACATTTCGTCGTCCTCGTCGGCAAACGTGCCCGTGGGCTGCGGCGGTTGCCCTCCCATCTGCATCATCTGGGGGTTGTGTGGGGCTCCCGGGTGGCCTCCCATCTGCTGGCCTCCTTGGGGCCCCCCATGCACTCCTCCAGCCCCTCCCTGGCCTCCGTGTGGCAGCGGATGCTGCTGGAAATGCGTCGGGTGGTGGCCCTGGGCCATGGGGTGATGCTGTTGCCCCGGCGGGAGGCCTCCCATGCCCGCCTGGGGGTGCTGGCCGGGCATGCCCTGGCCCTGGCCTCCACCCATGCTCATGAACACGTCATTGGTCGACACCACCTCCATGACGTTGTTGGTGTTGCGGGCCATATGGGGCTGTTCCACGGGCGGCGATGGGGCAATATGGGACTCCTCGTAGTGCCGCAGCAGGTCGTGCAGCGTGGGGAGCGTCTGGCCACAGCAGCTGTAGTCCTTGCAGTACTGGGCCTCGAGGTTGGGCAGATATGACGACGAGTTGATGCCCATGCCCGGCGACATGGCCATGGTCGTCGTGGACGGCATGTTTAGCGTCATGACTCTGTGGTTAGTATTGTTTGGGGGGGTACTACGGCCTCACCGTCGCCTCATATACTCCTTATCGTCTCTGCGATCGTGAACTCTATGCAGCGGCAAACTTCGATCGCAACGGGCGGCAACTAAGGTGATGGCCCTCCCTGGAGCTTAAGAATAAAGAGGAATGGGGAGGCTGACACTTTGTCCTGGGTGGCAGAGCTAGCAAAATTGGTGAGACAGGAGACAGCCATACAACCATAGCTCACTGTCAGCAACCAAGCTGAGACACTCAGGGGCGGAGGGGGATGGTGAGTAGAATGTAGCACAAACAGACAAGTAATCAGAATAACAGACAAATCAGAAATAGCAGACAAAGACATGCCTTGCCTGCCATAGATTTGCCATTTGTCCATGCTTTCTGTGTGAAGTCCACCTGGCATAGCTTAGAAGGTGGAGTTGAGAAGGGAAGTGGATACGCATTGGTGGTCACAGATAGTAGACCACTTTGCATTCACTTTACCCACATCTCCCCTCGCTTAACATCCACCTCCTAACTGCGTCAATCTCACCACCCCCTCCTCTCTCTCTCATTGCCACCTCATCTCATCTACCATGTCATACTCACTCGTCTCTCAGCCAACTGCCAACAGACATTCCTCCCCAGGAAATTCCACCCATGCCCTGCGAGTGGGCCATGGACTCGCGTCGAAATCGTTGCGAATGGAAATTCTGCTGGTAGGAAATGTCTATTGGCGTGGCGGTCATGTTGAAATCTGAAATTTTGAAGGCGTGGGGGTCTTCACTCGGAGGTTGGGGTCCGGTGGCAAAGTACGTGGGTTGTGGGCGGTCGAGCTCTTCTTCAGAGGGTCGGGGCTCCACAGGCGCAGATACTGAGCTGTTTTCGAAAAGCGGTTCTGTGTCGTCTGTTGTGATGAACAAGGGGCGGTATTAAAAAAACGGGGGCCCTGGAAATGCAAACAACAGGGAAGAAGGGGCCGTTTTTTTTATTCGTGGGGTCGGTCGTGGCGAGGCGTGGGGCGCGGAAGATTAGGGCTCGCAGATGTCGTCGCTCACGGCAGGTTCGTCGAATTGACCGTTCAGCTTTTGGTTGGTCAAGTTCCAAATTTCAGGTGGTTCCAAAAGTTCCAAGTCCCAACTTCCAAAACCAAACGTTACATTTTTGGATTTAGACGGATGCAGATGGCAAGACCCTAGCCCTGCAGTTGGGGGCGCAGAAATGGGGGTAGCGAGGGAGGGAAAGGGGTGAGAAAGGGGTCACTATACAGTGCAACAGTTTCTGAGTATTTCTATGTGCTCAGATTTTCGCCACCATACCTACACCGCTAGCAAACCCCGCTCTAACAAGCCTGACAGAATCCCCGACACTGGTCGCCCACCTCGTCACCTTTGTTGCAAATAAGCTTTTGCCAGATGTATATTTGGACAGTGAGGAGAGAGATGGGGAGTGGCTATTGGCTGTGAGGGGGGGGATACAGGTTGATATTGGCCTGTTTTCTTCTCTCTGTGTGCTTCTTTCCCCTCAGTCTATGTTTTCACCCGCCTATTGCTCTCCCTCCGCCGTACTCAAAATTACCCATGCTCATTTATACTCACGCATGCATGTGCGTCCCGTCACAGCTGGCAGCAGGTTACATGCACTAGCGGGTCTGTGGGTCTATCTGGATATAAAGAGCCCGCGGCACGTGACCGGATCGGTTTGTGCGGCTGAACGTATTCCTGGCCTTTTTCCGCACTTTGGTTGCTGCTTTTCCGAGATATTTCCCCCAAGCCATTTTCCGCCATTTCCACCTTAATTACTACCACCTTATTCGAGGTCGTAGTGGTCTAGACACTGGCTGCCGTAGAACAGGTGCCTCGCACGATACCAATATCGCAGCCAAATCTACGCTGGAATCGCATGTCCATCTCGCAGTCGGGCCGTCTCATGTCTCCAGCCTTCCCTGCTGTAAACGTCTCCAAAACAAAACCCGTGGTGAACCAAACAACTTTATTGGCTGAGACAGGTGGGTACGAGATGCGAGTATTACAATGGAGTGGTGGATACTCGTATGAACCGGTTCGTCCACACCAAACTCCCTCACTCTTAGCCCTGTTGCAATCGGGTTCCACCTGCATCTCTGCGTTAGTCTAGAAGTGTCACTCATTAGCCGGGTTGCACTGTTGGCCCTGTAACCTACCGAATCTCCGTGAGACGCGGGCCTGGTATGCAAGAGCGACAAGCCATTGTCTGGCTCTTGCGCCTGCCTTATATGTCTCTGTGGCCTTGTCTCACGCCCACATACGCTCTTGTATCTCCACCTCCGCAGATCCGCAACCTTCATCGTCGACAACATCATCATAACATTGCACGTATACGAGGGTAGGGTAACGTCCGAGTGCAAAGTCGCCGAATCGTCCAAACTCCGTAAATGCCCCGGTAGCGCCGCCTATACTAGCTACATGATGCCGTTGCTACGTTGTGCTAGCTCAATAGCAGTCCAACAGCCAACTATTAGCCCATTATAGCTCATTATAGCTCGTTGGAGATGCAACTGCCCCTCCTCACCCTAATGTCGCACTACTACCGTTATCAGACACCCTAGCCTCGATGAAACACCTCAAACGGGTGCGATACGGTCCAGGTACGGGTACGAGTAGTACAACATTGGTTTGCTTGGCTGTTCACATAATGGCCGAGACGTGGCTATACAATGGTCTAGAATTGGGCAAACAATGACCTAAACTTGGCTTTACGATGGTTGCCTATTCTTGGCTGGCATTGTATGAGACACTCACAACCACCATTATCACCAGACACTCGTTGACGTACCCCTTCGTAGTCTATCCACTTGTTGGCCCACTTATCTCATTAATTAGCCCACCTCTCAAGCATCTGTCAGCAGCTTACCAATGTTCTCCACCCCGTAAAGTTCCGAAAAATGATCCGATCCGAAAAAGAGCATTTGAGCGGGCAGTGGCACCCACCATTTGGCAGGTGGCTTATGTAATCAAGAGACGGGGCTTATGTAATCATGCTTATGTAAGACAATAAATTAAGGTTATCCGCTTGGGGCTGACTAAGAACGCCTGAGTTCGAGTCTCGGTTGGGTTCAGGCAGTTGGGAGGCGTGTAAGAAATTCAAGGCCACGTTCAACTGTGTTTGACCTGGTAGAACCACGTAGAAGGGGGCTAATAGGGGGCAACAGAAGGACATTTTTCCTAGTTTAAAGACGAAAAAACAACAAATTGGCCACAACAGATTGACTGATGTACTTCTTTTTCATCCACACCCCCTCCTTCACCCTCTACACCTTCTCTCACGTGACGTTCTGCACTATTCCTCGCGGTTCCAAATTAGCTTCACCTGAAAATATATCGAGCTTGTGCATCTCTATCAAACACGATAACAATGGTGAGTATGAGCGATGGGAGGACGATAGTGACGAGCTGTGGGAGCTACTGTGACGGTCACACTGTTTGTGTCGCATTGCCGGCTTCAAAAGCCAGACTTTTGATGTGCCGTCTGCTAGATCAGGCATCATCTTGATCACCACGACAGGAGGCAAAGGTCTCGATTGAGAGATACAAGAATGGTACAGTGATGAGAGTGGTACTGTTTGAATTGTCGCGTTTTGCTCGTTCGACCAGTATAACTTGTTTTCGCAATATCTCTTGTTGCCACTGCATCAAGGACACCCATACCACCCCTTCCCTGACTAACACAGTCCGTACCGATTTTTTCCGACCAGGTTGTTGAGGAGCGAGGCGAGAACGCCCGTCTGTCTGCCTTTGTGGGCGCAATTGCCGTCGGCGATCTCGTGAAAACCACTCTGGGCCCCAAGGGTATGGACAAGCTGCTGCAGTCTGCCAGCAGTGGCAACTCGTTGGTCACCAACGACGGAGCCACCATTCTCCAGCAGATTCCCTTTGACAACCCCGCCGCCAAGGTGCTTGTCAATATTTCCAAGGTGCAGGACGACGAGGTTGGCGATGGAACCACCTCTGTCACCGTGCTTGCTGCCGAGCTGCTTCGGGAGGCCGAGAAGCTGGTTGATCTCAAGATCCACCCCCAGGTGATCATTGAGGGATTCCGAATCGCCACCAAGGCCGCTCTCTCTGCCCTGGAGAAGAGCGCCGTCAACAACGGAGCCAACCCCGAGCTGTTCCGAAAGGATCTCGAGGCCATTGCCCGAACCACGCTGTCGTCCAAGGTGCTGTCGGGCGACAAGGAGTACTTTGCCAAGCTGGCCGTGGACGCGGTGCTGCGGCTCAAGGGCTCCACCAACCTCGAACACATCCAGATCATCAAGAAGTTTGGCGGCCAGCTGCACGAGTCGTACCTCGACGAGGGCTTCATTCTCAACAAGCGGTTCGGCACCAACCAGCCGTCCAAGATCACCAACTGCAAAATCATGATTGCCAACACACCCATGGACACGGACAAGGTCAAGGTGTTTGGCGCCAAGTTCAAGGTCGACAGCACACAGAAGCTGGCCGAGCTGGAGAAGGCCGAGAAGGACAAGATGCGGGCCAAGGTCGAGAAGATCAAGAACCACGGTATCACGTGTTTTGTCAACCGACAGCTCATCTACAACTACCCCGAGGCTCTGTTTACCGAGGCCAAGGTCAACTCCATTGAACACGCCGATTTCGAGGGTGTGGAGCGTCTTGCTCTGGTTACTGGAGGAGAGGTTGTCTCTTCTTTCGAGCACCCCGAGCTCGTCAAGCTGGGATACTGCGACTCCATCGAGGAGGTTGTTGTGGGAGAAGATATCATGACCAAGTTCTCCGGTGTTGCTGCCGGAGAGGCCTGCACCGTGGTTCTGCGAGGAGCCACCAACCAGATTCTCGACGAGGCCGAGCGATCGCTTCACGATGCCCTGGCCGTTCTGTCCCAGACCACCGCCGAGACCAGAACCACTCTCGGAGGCGGATGCGCCGAAATGGTCATGTCTCAGGCTGTTGAGCGAGCCGCCCAGTCTGTCGACGGCAAGCAGTCGCTGGCTATCGAGGCGTTCGCCCGAGCTCTGCGTCAGCTGCCCACGATTCTGGCCGACAACGCCGGCTTCGACTCGTCCGAGCTGGTGTCCAAGCTCAAGTCTGCCATCTACAACGGTCTGCACACCTCCGGTCTGGATCTCAACAACGGCGTGGTCGCCGACATGCGAGACCTGGGCATTGTGGAGTCGTACAAGCTCAAGCGAGCGGTGGTGAGTTCCGCCGCCGAGGCCGCCGAGCTGCTGTTGCGAGTGGACAACATCATCAGAGCAAAGCCTCGAACAGCCGATAGACGTCATTAGAGGGTGAAAGTAATATATGAGGACTTGATATAAGAGGTGTAGTGGTGAAAAATAGTGTTTAGGAAGCGTTGGTTAAGTATTTAGGAAGCGTTGGTTAAGTAGAGAAGCACTTAGTTTGAGTGTGGGAGCTGTGAGGTGATCGGTAGTTCGTGAGTTGTCAGAGACTGTTTGTGACTGTTAGTAACAGAATTAATGAGGTAGAACTTGAAGTACAAATAGCAGTGCGTATGTATAGCATCTGTGGTATGTAGTTGTTGAGATTTCTTGAAAGTCTTTCTGTGTTTTGTGGTCTATGTCAAGAGTAGAATGACATTCTTAGATTTGACATAAATAGATCTGCTACCAAGTTTTTTGGGACAAGGAGATGAAATATCTGAACGTCTATGTTTATAATGCTTAGAAACTAATATTTCCACCCGTTTCCTGTTCTTTACTTTCATATTTGGGCCTTTTCTTTCTAGCTCAAGTTTTGATCCAAATTTTGCAGCCTTCAAAACGTCACAACTTGGCAGATTTTAAAGGTAGAAGCTAAAACCTAGATTTTTGATACTCTCTATACATCAATAGTTGTCACTGATTTAGTTTCACTGCCCTATCACCCCTCCTTCGCATTTTTATTCTAAAGATACATTATAGCTATATACCTAGAGCCGGTTATTGGCGTTCAATGAATCTCGCAAACGCTGTTTTTTTTTATTCTTAAGAT